>JAPZDZ010091615.1:0-18382 GCA_029783805.1 Acanthurus tennentii
ATGTTCATTGAGATTCAGATGGTGTGAGATTTTATTTCAAAATGTCAGAAGCATAACCCACATGAGCTAGTCAACATGTCACTGATGTGTATAATCATGTCATGAGAATTATTTACAGACTTGCACTAAATGTCTATTCCTTTCAAATGACAGATCAACATTTATTTGACCTCAAGTGCCCTAATCAGAGTTTGATTAACATGTATGCTGCCAGGTGTGGGGATAGCCTTTAAGAATAAACTGCAGCCACACACAGAGAAAAGCTAGTTTATTCCAACTGACAGGCCAAGCAGACCCACACCTGTTTGAGTGTAGACCGATCAAACATAGTCATAGCTACAGACTTGGTTCAAATTTTAAATGAGTCACAGGACTTTGATCTCTAACTCTTGTGTTTACATGTTTTTGCTTTCTTGTACTGTTTCTGAGTTATCACAGTTTTAGTTTTAAGTGTTTCAGATACTCAGGCTTTTATACTGTGTGTGTGTGTGTGGGGGGGTAAGGAAAGAGTGAGGAGAGAAAGGATGAATACATTGTAGAAAAGCTCCTGAAAAGTACCCAAACCTTGTTAAAATCTTACACAAAATATCATATTCCAGAAGGTTTTTTCGTTCTCTTTTCGCTGACATAGGTTTGAAAGCTGTCAGACTTATACTTTAGACTGTAGGGGCCTGACTTTGGCAGAAGTGATTTTTTTTGCCCCACTGACTTGAATGGGACAAGACAGAGAGAAGGACTCCAACTTTGAGGGCTCCTAAAATCCAAACGATTTGAAGGTATTACAAATGGTGATTAACTGTTGTTCAACACAGTGTCCTCTGTCATGAGAAGATAATGTTTGTTCTTAGCATTTTCAAATGCAAATAGCCGAGAGCCTGTTGATTTAAGCCTAGGGGTGTCAGTGCATGATTTGTAGGTCTTGATGAGTACTACAACTAGGATTTTGTCTTGTCTCTCTACAACAGTGATCCTCAACTGGCAGTCCGCGGGCCGAATCCGACCTGCCGAACTGTCCAATTCGGCCCACGACTGGATTCCAAAATTGTGAGGTTCAAAGAGAAAATATCATGTGGTCCATAGTATAAAAGCAACTGAAAACAGCAACAACTGAGACTCTTAACTATCAGTAATCTCCAACATTTATGACTCTATTTAGGCTACATTCTGAAATGAGGTCAGACTTGCTGCACTGTTTGTTAAGTGTTGTGGTGACGGCGCAGATTTCGTTGCAAATGAGGCATACAGGTGACGCATTTCGGAAGGTTGGCATGATAAATGCGTACTTTTCAGTCCAGTCATCATAAAAGGATCTGTTTTCCACATCAACTTTTCGTTTCATGGCCTTTGAGAGTCCCATTTTACCTGTGTTGAGGCCTTTTTTTTTCGCTTCCGTGTTTGTTTTTCAAGTGCTCTATAAAGTTGACTTGAATTGAGTTCAGGCAAAATATCTCTATCACTCCTGGCGGTTGACTGTGGTAATATTTGAGGGTTTGGCCCCCAAGGTGAGTGTCCGGTAAAATTCTGGCCCTCTGACAAATATAGTTGGTGACCCCTGCTCTACTACATTCCTGTGGGCCATAGTCACCATTTTTCTGTGCCGCAGTGGCATGTTTCTGTGCTTAGGTGGCACTACAGAGCACATTTTTGAACTGAGGGGTCAGTTTTTCCATTTTATGAAATTTTAAGCCAGTCCTGATGTGCATGCAAAATTTGGTGAGGTTTTGAGCATGTTTACTTGGTCAAATTAAGCTTTGAAGAGGATTCAAAGTGAAATTTTTTGGCAGTACATTGCATTTTTCAAATGCAAATAGAGGAGTTCCTGTTGATTTTAGCCTAGGGGTCTCAGCACGTGTTTTGTATGTCTTGATGAGTACTACAATTAGGCTTTTTTCCCGTCTTTCTATGACATTCCTGTGGGCAGCAGTGGGCCTAGGTGGCGCTACAGAGCACATTTTTGGGGTGAGGGGGTCTGTTTGTCCATTTTATCAAATTTTTCGCCAGTCCTGGTGTGCGTGCCAAATTTCGTGAGTTTTCGAGCATGTTTAGGGGGTCAAATTAAGAAACGGAACAGTTACAATAGGGCCTCACACCACCTTCGGTGTTTGGGCCCTAATAAAAAAGAAATGGAACAAATATATCATCAGAGACCCCACACACCCTGGACACAAACTGTTCTCCCTCCTCCCCTCCGGCAGACGCTTCAGAGCCCTGCGCACAAAAGCATCCAGACTCAAAAACAGTTTCTTTCCTACGGCCATAACCTTAGAAAATAGCTGATCTATGGACCTGCTGCACTGTCTGTCTAATGGCCATAAATTCACATTAACAGGACTTGAATAAACATTCAACTTGCACTATATTGTGTACTTTGCACCGATTGTGTATATATTTGTTTTTTTCTGCATAGGTATATATATTTTTTTCCACAGGTGTATATATCTCTAACTATAGGTGTATATATTTGCTCTATTATTTATGTTTAGATTTCTGCATATTGTCTGCTGTTCATTCCTTGAGTGACACCACCTGCTGAAACCAAATTTCTTGTATGTTGTGAACGTACTTGGCCAATAAAGCTGATTCTGATTCTGATTCTAACGAAAAGCAATAAATCTTTCTCTCATGCAGGCAGACCAGCACATAATTCACTCTCCGCTTTAAGTCAACATGTCTGCCAGACAAAAGTTGCCATGCAGACACACAATCTTGTACTTTACCAGTTATTAAGGAAATAAAGGAGAGTAACTTGCACGAACAGATAACATTAATCTGGTTTTTGAGACAGCTGCTTTTAAGGTAAATAACTTTAAAAATAATTACTTTGCATACTTATTATGAGTTTTAGTACGATTTTAATGTAGACATTTTGTAGATTTAGCTAATAAAACTGTAATGTTAACATTAACAGTAACCTAAGTAACAGAAACAGTAACAGAAAAGTTGTCTGTGATCACTTGCATTTTAAACTAGAACCAAATCAAAATTAAAACATGTTTATGGGTATGAAAATGTATTTATTGGCTTACAACTAAACATATGTGGTTTGCATGAACTTGGTGGTCAAATGTGGACTTCCATTTGTCATGTGCCATGATGTTGCTGGTGATCACAAAATGATGTAATTGTAATTGAGCAAAGAATTTATATTTATATTTTTCAATCATCATTATTATTATTATTATTATTATTAGTAGTAGTAGTAGTAGTAGTAGTAGTAGTAGTAGTAGTATTTTGCAGTGCTGTTTCAGTTGATGGGAGAGTCCTGGATTTGAATGAAGCCTAGACAGCTTTGTAGACTTCTGAGAATAGCTCAACAGGATAGTTGCATGCACACTGTTATTTTTACATTGTTTGTATTTTTGCAATTTTTTATATCTTTTAAACCTGGAAAATATTGTCTTGAATTCAACATGATTATAGTAAAAAATATGTTTTCTCACTCTGTAGTCTATTGTGATGGTCAGATTACTCCTGCTCATTTTGCCTAACCACTTCCTCTCATTCTCACACTCTGCAGGGAAGCCGTACTTTCTCTCTCTCTCTTATTAGTGCATCCTCATGCAGCTCATCCAACCATGGTAAAGGAGGCCAGTGACAAGGAAGAAAGAGCAAGAATATAGACTAAGATTTATCTAGGTTATCTAATAAACTATTTAAGCATTAACAGGTCCAATGTGTATTTGTCTACAGGTTGTGAGAAACTAAACAAGACAGAAACAATTGACAACAAGAAACAATTGACTTATGTCAAGGCTGCACAACTAGTTATACAATAATCTTTAACATTATTTTGGCTGCCACAATAAACAAACCATTGTGTAGACGAAAATTCTATTAACTCACAACTTTGGGTGAACTTAATTAAATTAATTTGTCCTTTAAGAAATTTGACCTGTGCAAACAACAAATAACAGAGAACAATATCACAAGACAATCTTAACATAACATTAACAATTCACCCACATACAAAGAAAATGTGATTATTGGGGAATTAGTGTTTAAATGTGTATGTGGGTGAATTGTGATCAGAGTCCATTGCTGATTAGTCCAATGGATGTGGGAATAAAGCATCAAGGTTAAAGTTAATAACAAGACAAATAAAGCATGCTTACTTGCATTTATTTTCTATCCAGACTTGTCAAAATTACTTATCCTTTCCCTGTTGGCTCTTTGGTGTAGTCTGTGTTAAATAGACAAACTGCACCTGCTTCATCTAGCATGAGGGTGAGGTGATGATGTGTTCATTTTTAGGTGAGTCGCTCCTTTTTACACCTGAGTAAGAGGGCATGTTATCACGTATTTATGGTCTATTATGGTGACTTGAAAGAACAAAGGGTAAAGAAAATTAACCAAACCCTTACGTTAGGATACAACAGTCAATAGCAGCAGCACATCAGAGATTAGTAAGTGCCAATCTGCCCTTAATAGTTTTAATCTTACAATTTCAGATAATTTTATCATAATGTAGTGTTTTATATATTACTGACATCTAGCATTTCAACATAAAGCACTTTAAAACAACTTTCAATTTAAAAATCATACTACAAAATGGCGTTAGTCCACGCATAGATATTGATGGATTAAAATAATTTGCTTGGAACCATTTAAAGCTCCACGAACCATGTGACCCACCATGTGACTGTAGTGTTAATGACCATCTATTGACACAACTCTCTCTCAAAGTGCTGAACTCATATAGTCATGAGTTTTTTCTGTTTTTTAATTTTAAACCAAAAACAAAACACAAAATCACTTGTCATAAAGTCATTGTCAAATCTAGAGGTAAAGGGCCTTTTGTTCCAAAAATGCTACTTAGTGGAATCCCATCAAATCCTGGAGATTTGTTTCTTTTCATGAAAAGAGCTACCTTCTTTAGTTCTTCTAATAAAATTTGTTCACCAAGGTGCTTAGAATCCACTGCTTCAAACTGTACTAACTTAAACCAGCCCAGGAAATTGTTACACTTGTCCCTATCCATCTGAATTTCTGACCCATGCAGACTGGAGTATTAAGTGTGGAAAGCCTCATTAATTTGTTTGGGTCTGGTTGCAATTTGGCCTGTCAAAGATCCAATAGAGGAAAAAGCTGCAAAATGTTCACTGGTCCTGATTTTCAAGGCTAAAAGATGACTGGGTCTAGAACCATGGAAATAATAATGTTGTCTGGTCCTGTGTATTTGAAATTCGGTTGATTGTTTTGAGCTGTTATATATATATTTTAGTAAGGTCACATTTAAATTCTATTTGAATTCTAAGACTTCATTTGAATCAAAAATGCATCTATACCTTAAAATCTGACCATATGGTAAGCTTCTCTCAATTATGGGTGGATTAAAACTGCCTTAATATAGAAATGTGTTTAAACTGTTTTTTGGGGGGGTGGGGGGTGGGGGATGGTACACCTCTTTTCGCAACATATGGACATTTTGCTTGATCAAAAGATCCAGAAATTAGGTCCTATCTGAATCATAATTGATTGATTGAGATTTCTTACGATACTCTTCATTACCATTCCATACAACAACAAAATAATCATCAATAACTTCCAGTAATTTTTAATAACTGTTGAAAAAGGATTATTATTTTAAATTAAATCTGTCTCAAGTTTTTTCTGCATAGTTTGGTGCCACAGGGAAACCCATTGCTGTTCCTCTGCGCTGCAGGTAATAGGGATCTTGAAATCTGAAATAATTTTTGGTTAAAACTATGTCAGTCAAAGACAACAATCAGATCTCTAATCTAAATAATAACTCAAAGCATTCAATCCATCCTTATGCAGTATACTGGGTCATCAACTTGATACAGTTCATGGTGAAAGTTATATTTGTGGAGGCAATGTTACAGTTATTCAGTTTCTCTAGAAAATCAGCAGTGTCTTTCTAATAGGAGGGTAATGTTTTGGGTTTTGTGAGCGAACCAGTGCTGGTTAAAATTGGCTGACCAGGTGGATTTTGGTTTTTTAGGTGGTTCTTGCTTTTATTTTTTTTTTTTGGCAAGGTGCGTAACACAGGTCTGATGGGGTTCTCTTTTCTCATGTATTTGTACTCAATGTCTAAAATCCTGCCATCACTTTGTAGTAGTCGACTCCTTTGCCAGGGTGCCAGTCAGGTTGAGACTCAAGGGTAGTGAGTGAAGTCGGAGTCAACCCCTACCACATGTTACCATTGTCATAAACCTAAATCACCAGAATAATAGTTTCAGACATAAAACACCCAAAAATACCAGACAATGCATTAAAAAAATGAACAAAAAAGACACAAGTGTTGGTTTTCCCCAATCCCCAAGTGTTTTCATTCATTTGCATTCAGTTCATTTTAGTTCTTAGTTGCAAAATGTTCAGTCCACTTTTTAGTCAGTTCAACTCAGTTCATCTTTTCAATTTCATGTTTTCTCAGTTTACATCAATGTTCAGTGCCACAAAATAAAAGAAAGAGTTCACTAACAACCCAAACAAATTTCCTCCACGATTGGACCCTTTTTTTTCAAAGATAAAGCTCAGTACAACACAAAAACAACTACAAATGAACTCAAGAAATCTTCGTCTGACAATATACAATCTTTGATGGTTCTCCGGTCTAGCTTAAGTTAACTTCAGGCAATATGTCCTTATGCTGCCAAAGTGGTAAGCCATGATTGCAGTTGGTGAAGAGGCGATTGGCTTTTTTCTCCAAGGAGAGGACAATTCCACTGAACAAATAGATGTACACTACTGTAGACTTTAACAACACGAACCTATAGCAGACAAGCATGGTCACTGCAGGACAGATTCAGTCTCTTCTCTGCTCAGGTGAGTTGCCGCCATCTTACTATTTAGGTTCTAATATTTATTCATATTGTTGTGTGTTAAACTGGACTAGCAGGATGGATAGCAACTGGTGATTTGGGGAAGTGAAGATGTGTCAGGACTGTGTGTGCATGAACTTGACTACTAGTTATTTTGCTTGTGTTACACTGGATGGGAAATGCAGAGCATTGCAGATATGAGTCTATCACATAAGTGAGTCTTTGGGCCCTACCATACGCTGTCCACCATGCGCCAGTGGCGCATTGGGCGAGGAAAGTTTAAAATTTATTCAGGGGAGTTCCCAGGTCAACCTTTGCCACCTTGTTCCAGGAGCAGCAGAGGAATCCTGCTCTGCTCCACCCAAGTGCCACTGGCGCATAGTGGGTAGTCCAATCAGCTGTGTAGAATCATCTCAATAATTCATAGGTGCTTCATGGGTGTTTCTCTGGCCAAAAATGCATGAACCAATCAAAGAATCCGCTCTCATTCTCCTTAAAGACTGGTTCTGCTGTTGGCCAGTGGTGAAGGCATATGGCTATCGTACACTCGGTGCAAACGTAAACGGCTTAACTACAAGGATTTATTTATTCATTCATTTATACATTTATTCGGCTGGACAGGGACAAGGCTCAATGAATATAGTGTGTCAGACAGCTATCAGCTAACTCCCCCTTAGATCAAATCATTTAGAAAGCAAACATTTCCTGAGCCAACTCTTGGCTCAGGGTTTATGTCACATAAATGAAAAGGGTATGTGCGTCATAGCCAAACGCGAGATACACACACTACCATACACACTCTGTTTACTTCAAACTTCATAATTTGTGATCAAAAATATTTTCAAAAGGCCACTTTACTAACTTCACTAAATATGTCCAAAGTACACTTAAATATTTTACACTGCTGAGAGGCAAAAACTACGGAAGCCCTAAATGGACATGGTTTACTTTTTTTTTTACAAGCCGTTTTCTAGAGATAACAACTCGTTATCACAAGAAAACGAAACTTTGTTTTCTTGGCTTCCATAAAAAACAGAAGAGAAAGGTGTGTGTGATTGTGGGGAAGTGTGTGAGCATGTTGGCCAACTGTCTGCGCCTCCGTTTAGACCAGGTTTTGGCTGGTCTAAACTTCTGGTGCATTTTACCTCATTCTGCCGGGTGTACAATAACAAACGCACCAGGACACGCCTCTATTCCACCTTCATTCTCAGACCTCCCACCCCTCAGCACACAGACCCGGTGCAAGTGGGTTTGCTATCACTTGTGGCAAAAATGACATTTGCGCCGGGTGTACGATAGCAATGACACCTGCACCACTGGCATATCGCGTTTGCGCCGGGTGTACAATAGGGCCCTTTATCTCAGACTTGAGATGGATCCCCAGTTTTCACCAGTATGTTTGCCCATCCTAGGAACACCAAACTAAACCTCACCTGTTTTCCTTAATTTACAAGATAAACGAACCCTTTTACTGAGACTACTACTTGACTTATTTTTATCTACTGTTTTTTTGTATATTGATATATTGAATTGAAACCTGGGTGAATCTCATACTGAGTAGCTTTAGTTGTATTTGTGCACCTTACCAATCTGGGAATGGGCTACCATGGTGGATTTGCGGTCACAAAGAGGGGAGAAAGGTAGACCCAGATATGCTTCTTTATCACCCTGAAAACAAATTCAACATATGTACACTTTGGTAAATTCACTTAATACAGTAAATTTAATTTTCTTTCTAACTTTTTTCCATTTTCAACATAAAAATTTAAGTCAGTGATTGCTTAAAAACCCATGCTTTCTGGATATGTCAAAAAAACAAACAAATAAACAAAAGTAATGCTTACTTGCCTTTGAACACTCAAATAACACATTATAGGATAAGGTTTGCAGAGGGACTGTCCAAAATTACAGAAGAGGCGACAGCAAATCGGGTCGGTTTTATTATCCACATCCAGCGTTGCTGATATGCCATTTGTTTCTTTTAAACTCTGTTTTTTTAATTTTCTTTCTACATTTTTGTAAACAATATGAACATCTATACAATGTATCATCATTGCTTTTTCAGTCCTCAGCAGACATAAGATGAAAGTGGTGGGGTGTTGCAGGCATTAGGATGTTTTCCTTTTTAGTCATTCCCATATTGTCCAATTATTTGCTGTCATCAATTCTCATGTAGATAGTCCACTTCCTCCAGTTCTTGTCAAAGATATATCTTTTAATTTTCAGATGGTTTGTCAACGTTTCCATTGAATAGATATCCTGAATGACTTCAAATCAATGTGCTTTCCTTAGGGGTTCAGTTTTGTACCAGTTTGTACCATGAGTAAAATTTTAATCAGATACTTGTCTTTATTCTTGAACAGCTTCTTTTATGTTCCCTAAGTACATAACATCACAGCTTTTTGCAAAATTATAACCCATTTCATCATTAGGGGTTCTAACCCCAAAGGAGTTGAAACCCTTTCCAAGATTCACCAAGTTTACTTTTCTTTATTAGAGGTCTGAGCACAAAGTGCTGGAACCCAATTGTTTTTGTTTGGATATTTTTTATCATTATCATTATTATTTTTAATTATTATTACTATCATTCTCTGTGAAAACTCCACACAGTTCAGAAACTGTAAAAGCTACATTTGCCAAACTTGGCACATTAGTTGCAATACTCCCTCACAACTCAGGCAACAATCTACAGATCAACCTGACAAGATGGTGGTGATATAGTAGCACTTTTACATTTTGGGCCATAACTACTTAACTGTAAGTGTCAGCAACAAAATTCTTTGATTCCTTGATTTTGTTGATCCAGATGATCCATCAGTCTAGGCCGCACCCCTTTTCTTATTCAAGGTTTCATTTATTTTGAACTGTGTCCGAAACATTTTTTTGAATCTAGTCTTAGAAATTTTTATGAATTTGCATGAAACTTTGTGGGGATAACTCAGCCCAGCCACCGGTTAACTTTTGCTAAAACATATATAAATACAAAATGTGCTGTAAATAATTCATTTCTATCAAATCAACACAAAATTTGACAAAAATGTTGCGGAGTTTTTACTGGACATTTATGAGGAATCACATTGCACTACACTTGTAGCAGGCACCACAAATGCAAAAAGTCTATACCTTATAAATGTGTGATCAATTAAAATGAAATTTGCTTTGCACGATCTTTAGTCATGACCCAGTTGAGGGTGTTTGGTAAGATTGATTAAAGTGGGTGTAACTTATAATTTTTCCAGACACTCAATACTCCAAACTTAAAAAAATCACTAAAAAATCACCAGTATGTCCTAGAGAGCTGAAATGTCTTCAACACATCTAGTGATTTAAGACAAAACATTGCTTCACTGCAACTTATGGTCAATTCAGAAGTTCATCACTCTATATTTTTCAAAATATGCATAATTAATTAACATCGTTATCTACATAAATCTTCATTCAAATGCTACCAAACTTGAAGAAGACATTCTTTCGATGCCACGTCATCTGCTCCAAATTGTATTAGATATGTCAAAAGATGAGTCCATGATGACACTGTATGTATTACTGTCACCACTGCTGTAGGTGCAACTTCTTTTATTTTACCAAATGTATAATTAAACTTAACCAAAATTATTTACCATATACTTCATAGCATCACAATCTTGCATGCAATCATCAAAACTGCACAGGCTTTGTAATAACAAGTGTGTTAGTGATTTTGCCTGTCCTTTAAACAGACTTCAATTACTTAGGTGACTTGGCACACCTCTGTGAAGCCCCAAGCACTCCAATGGTCGCGGCCAACTTGGATTTAGGCTGATTACTTTAGGTGAATGTGAAAAGTGTTTGAACCCTATGATTACCATTTGCGGCTTTATTTTGTAATTATATTTACAGTGTTCTAGAAAGGTCAAACAACTCCAGAAAACATGTGGTTGGCTTCTTGGTTACCACAGAGCCTCCAGCATGGTTGTTCAGCTGTCTACTCTTGATTTGAGGAGTTATTAAGAACTTAGTAATTTTTTCTAGCTGAGCCCTCTCCAGATCTCTAAGCTAGTGGTAGTACACTGTGTTATACACATTTAATATCAGTCTTTCTCTGAGATTTCTGCCTTTAACTCTGATTCCCATTATTTTTTATGTATAGGGTTAGCGTTGAACTTTCTCTATCCTCGCCCAGTGACCCTAGATTTAGCCTGATTTTACACGTCAACTGTAATTTTGATTACGCCTTTCAAGTCAGTCACTAAATTGATTTTAACTTCTTTCAGAGAATAATATCAAATTTATAATTATTGAAAAAGTTTTGTTTTCTAAACCAAATTTCTCTTTCAGTTCTTGAAAGCTCATGTACCTTCCCTCTTTAATAATAGTACATAGAGCGGTGATGCCTTTCTCTGCCCAGTTGTATTGTCTCCCCTGTCATATTGTCCAATTAGAAATTTTGGATCATATGCAACCCAGTTTAGTATTTTCCTCTCAGGCTGTAGATTCTTTTTCTTAATTATCTTATCCAAAATTTCTGTTGTAAATTTTGTTATTGGATCTGTTGTTGCTAAAATGCTATTTTAAGTGTTAATTTATATGTACTCTTTACTCTGTTGCTGACGTCCGAAGACTTGATTTTCCTCTAATTCCCCTGTGTAACAGGCCCCATAGGAATAAAGCAGGGAGTAGGTGTAGGTGTAGGGGTATTTTGGTAACTACCTGTCTGAAAAACTCCTCCAGTAGAGAAGTGGTCCAGCGATGATGAAGGTCCCAGTTTTTGGCAGGGTGGCTGATGTCAGCAGTGTGCAGTAACAGTGACAGGGCCTTTGGTTTGTCAATCCTACAAAGACAGACTAGTCAATTACAGCAGGGTTGCTGTCCAATTGCTTAACCGATATAAACTTATCTACCTCATTATTACACACTTATAGCAACTTCCACAAAGTAGAAGGAGCGACTGAGTTTAACAAGGAGAGCAGAGGATAGGGTAAGAGGCTACTTACAAGACCTTGTTAAGGACCCTTGTGTAAAAGCAAGTGAAACTTAGAGCTTCTTACCATGTATAGATCTCTTCCTGAGCTAAACCCAGTACTTTTCGTAAGTTTGACCAAACTGTGATCGTTTAAAAACGTGAATCACATGTTTTGAAGGAAAGTGTTTAGAAAGGTTTGTAGCAGTAAGGCTTTTGGCATTGGATGCTTACACAAAAGGGTACCTTAAACATCTATATGAGACACCAAAGAAATCAGTATTTGATAAACAGGAAAGTGTTGGACAGAGCTCCTACCTAGCTGCCTTTACCTTAGTGCTGTTTCTTAGTGCTGTTTTTTTGCCCTTGGTCACCCTGAATGATGGGTTTTGTAGTTTGGATCTTCCCAGCCGACTGAGTAAAATCAACTGTTGCTTGTTTAAATATTACTCTTACTTTGAGTTATTTCTTGTCCCATTGTAAAGCTACTTTGTGTTTATTAATTATGATAATGATGATATTAATTATGATGATGATGGGGATGATAATTATAAAAATAACACTAGGTAAGGTGAATCAGTTGTAGCATTAAGAGAATAGTCAAGCAAATAAGTTAAGCAAAGGACTGATTGCTTAAGCTGTGCACAAGACTCACAAAGCGCTCTTCAGATGAGTAACGACATAAACACTACAGAAATACATTAGAAACACTGCATTGCACTGTGCAATGTACGTGTATTAAAGGGACTACATGTAATATTAAGCCTTATTAGATTTCAGGAGAAACACACTTTGCTATGTAAAGAACTAGTGGTGTAAAAATGTCTGCAGTAGAGAGTTACATCACATGCCTTTTGTTTGTGCTGTTCTTGGGCTTATCAGTTTCTTTGTTTTGGCAGCCAGGATAGCTGCACAGTCATGTTAGTTTATGTGAAACCCATTCTTCTCCATTCCTTCGAAACTGTTGTCCCAAACCCCCTTTATATAAGGCTACAGTGAGTGAGGAACAGCCATATTCAATCAGACACTAAACAAGATAGCAAAGAGCACACCAAAGGAGAGACTGCATGTGCTGGCTGGGACATAATATAGAGAGAGGCTTAAGACTAAGGTTTGCCTTGGTCTTGCATTTCAAAGATGGAGAGCCCTGGGAGGTTCCACAGGACTCCAATTTGACTCAGAGCTAGTGCTTCTTAAGTAGGCAACCTAATGAGTACTTAATGTCACATATCTGTTTTAATTGGTGTTAGGGTAACTTTTTGGCATATGTGGTGCATCATGTCCATTCAATTATTTTGCCCCTCTAACATTGGCTAGCCTGTGTTACAACTTGGTCTTTGATCTGGATGAGATGGCCATGGGGTGAACTAGCATTCAACTAGCATTCAAACACAAAGTTAGATACAACCACCCATTGTCTGTTGTTAGTTATGTCATATTATTTCCAAATGCCATCACCAAGGTATGTGGCAATATTGTCATATTTTTTTATAATATAGAAAAATTACATAGCAATAGTGAAGTAAGCCATGCCAACAAATGCCAACATAGTTAACATTAGCATTTTCAGGTGGAAACAATATTATAATGCTTTGTCCTTGGTCATCTAATGTGTATGTAGGGGGTGCAAATTTAAAGAGGGAGGTGTAGAAATGCTTGTCAGAGATGAAAGTAAAAATACAAGGGGTGCCACAAGGGGTGAGATTGTTTTTGTCGTATTCTCCATATAGGAATGTATTCTCAATTTCACATTGATCATGATCCCTTCACATCCTGTAAAGTACTTCATAAACCAAAAAAGCCTGATCCTGTTTAGTATGTTATTAGAAAAAGGTGCACTGATATGCTATTCCGTGGCTAGCTACAGAAGTATCGTTAATAGGCTAATGAATGCAGAACTAGAAGTGTTTTTTTTATGTTAGGCATTGTAAAATAACAATTACATCAGTGTTATTTAAATGCTTAGTGGTAAAGATAAAACAGTGTTCAGCAATGTAGCAGTAGCCAGCATATGTATTGTTGTAGCATTATTTTATCGGTCCTGAGGCCCAGAGAGAGAAACTTTTACCCAAACTACAAGCACTGTATGAATTTCTTGAAGTCTTAATGATCTTGTAGCATGTGTATGAGTGAAACAGTGCGTTTGTGTGTGTCTGTGGGTGAACTGTGGGATGTTTGATAGAGGGATAGGGTGGTTGACAGAGGCCTTAACTTCATGCTGAGATTAAATTGTGAAATTCTGCACAGATGTACATTTACAGATTAGAGCCATTTTAAGTGAGTACTCTTGTCAAAAGTATTCATACCTGGTTGTAAAACCTGCCTGTAGTATGTCACAGCAATACTGTAACTGTTTTTCTCCTCTCGACCCAGAGCAGATAGTTCAGAGACCATAGAATAAGGCAGTTATTTAAATTCTGGCAACACTTTGTGTTGGGACCTCACCATGTGAGTAGAACAAAGAAAGGCCTTGCAAACATACCTCAGCGTGAAATCTGGCCTGAATCTAAGTTCTACATGAGACCCTCAGGAACTCAGATAAAGTGCAGTAAACTCAATGTCCCAGAGTCCCCAAAATTTCACACCTAGGTGTGAACTCAGTCAATAAATCTCTCTGTCCCCCAATCTTTTCTCTTCTTTCTTTCCTTCTTTCTTTTCTTTCTCTCTCTAAGAGGCCATACAGGGCAAAGGACGCTGTCCTCTTTCTTTTTCTGCTCTTTCTCTCCCTTGAGTCCCAAAGTAGGGGACTTTTCTCAAGACAACTTCTCTTCTCTAAGTCCTGCTCAATGCAGATTGCTAGACTGCACTCCTTCTCTCCAAGAGCAGTGACGCAAGAGCCTGCTAAAGGATCAACCGGGAGTGAGCAAGTTAAGTGGGCACCAGCTGCCAGGACACAAGGTGTGCCAGCTGAGACTAAAATGCAATGGGAGTCACAAAGCAAAGTTTAACTATCCCCCCTCTCATTAACCTGGCACCTTTAGCTTACATGCATTGAACAACAAAGAAACCTTTAACCTCCCTCACTAGCCATGTAGCGTTGGCTTTGTTTAAGCCAAGCAGTCCTAACCACCATTTTGAGTCAGCCATCTTGCCTTTGTCTGTCCAACAGACACAGACACATACATGTAAATAGTGCATAAGCTCATTAGATTAGACATTGTGTATTTTCATTTGGTATTTATTAAATAAATGATTTTGAACGCAAGTCACTTGTTCATCCGTTTTAATGTTGTACAAGAGTGAATGTTGCGCTGCAGAATTCCAAATCCTTTTACTGACAATTGTTTAGGTAACTTCCATCCATCCATTTTCTATACCGCTTAATCCTCTGTAAGGTCGCGGGGGGTGCTGGAGCCTATCCCAGCTGACTTAGGGCGAAGGCAGGGGACACCCTGGACAGGTCGCCAGTTTATAGCAGGGAACATATAGATATACAACCAGGCACGCTCACATACACACCTAAGGGCAAGTTACAGTAATCAATTAACCTCAGCATGTTTTTGGACTGTGGGAGGAAGCCGGAGTACCCTGTGAGAACCCGCGCTGCACACGGAGAACATGCAAACTGCTAACTGCTGCTAACCACCGAGCCACCGTGCAGCCCTGTTTAGGTAACTTTAATTATAATGTTAAATTAATTATTGATCATAGTTCCAGACTGAAAGTTAGTAATTTTATGTGACTCATTTAACAATGTAGCTTTCATTGCCCTTTTAAGGGTAGTGCTCCGAGGCAGATCTTATGTAAATTAAATTCTATTACTGAAATTAATTATTAATTAATTATTTCAGATAGCCAATCTTAAATTATTAAACCATAACAGTTGTCATATTTTGTAATCTGGCAGCAAAGACAATTTTGACTGAAATGAATATTACTAAATAGTTTATGTCTGACTATAAAATGCTGTGTAATGGAAGGAGTGACAACAGGAGCTGCTGTTCAGACTCTTCACCCAGTTCCAATCACTTCCTCATCTGTGACTGTGACTACATTTACACTACTGCATCTTTGATCCAAGGTAGATATTTCGTCTAACATGCTCCTTGTCCACATGCGTGTTTTAAGCTCCGAGGTAGTTCAGATGAGTTGAGGCCCACAGGCCATTTTAGTGTTTTCTTCTGGAAAATACTCACTTGATTAGGACCAGCCCAATCAGATATGGACATGTCATGGCTTATGTTGCCAAATCAAAAAGTGAATATGGGTCCCTGCATCAGCATTTAACCACAGCATCTATGAACACCTTCGTCTCTGACAGTCTACAGTAGCACACTGCAGCAGAATTCTCAGTGTAAGTGACTTTCCATTGTTATTTACCGCTGGTGCATGTATTTGCAATTATTTGACGTGCGCACAAACAATGTCCACACATTTCAGTTGCTGTAACTCTATTTATTTTCTTCCTCGAATAAGCAAAACGGCATAACAATTAGATAGCTTGTTTTACATACTGCTCCCTATTGCAGTCAACTTAGCCTCGCCTCAGCAGAACGGTTGAAAACTGTTTGCCTCCAATCATGCACACCTGGCCCCATTAACCTGGCTGTATAAATGTGCTTAGACCGGAAGTTGTTAGTGCCACCCACAGTACACACATTTATTGCAATAATAAGAATAAATTAACAAATAAACACATGAGTAAATGGCTGTTACACTTAGAATGAAACAGGTGGCCCGTTGTCTTCAAACTGCCACCATCTTTTAGCCGCTAAGACCCCAGGTTATTAAAGAAACAAGGGTCAAATAGAGCAATATCGCTGCATTTTGTTGTCATAGTAGAGAAAACGTAGCCTTCAAGTACATCAGCCCCACAGGATCAACAAACCGTAATGCACTGCACTGAAGTCAGAGGGTGTCACTCTGCACTAACTCTCTTGCTGTCCCAGAGCACCATTTTTTCCCCTAGACAGAGTAGCACACAACAGTACACTTAAAAAGGTCTTCATTGTGATTGACAGCTTCCCAGCAGCAAAAAAAACAAATCATCTGAGCACTGAATACCAAACCATATGCTGCTATGGTCATAGCTCGATTAGGTGGTTTAAATGGACTACTGTCCTTGTCCTAGCATGTCTGATTCCACTTCAGTAGGTGGCGATACGCCCCATTTCACAAGAGCAAGGGAAAAGGCATGGCCCCAGTGCTGGTTTGTTTTGGTATACATGCAGTGCTTAACTGCAACATCTAGCGACCCCTAACCCTAAACCTTTAACGGTGCACATCTCTTCAGTAAGTGTTTGTGGCTGCAGTTGCCATGGAGTTTATTTTATTTATACTTTTCTTTGCAGTCTTCTTTGCTGATGTTAAATACTGCCATCAAAGTAGCAGCTCTTTAACTTTTTATTTAATTGTTAACTGTTTTTTCCACCTTCATCTCCATAGGTCAATTTATAAGGCTGACCTGGAAGAACATCTGAAAAAGTCCTGCACTCATACCCAACGCCACGAAGAAGTTACGCTCCCACCTGGCATGCCACCACTTAATCTACCAGAACACTAACTAGACATCAGCCCACCCAGATGGAGCAAAGTAGTCAAGACTGTGCATAGATCAAGGGCTGCATCAGCTCCAGGTCCCAATGGAGTTCCATACAGGCTCTACAAAAATGCACCAGATGTCTACGATTCCTCCAGAAGCTGATGAGAGTCGTGTGGCAAAAGAGGTAGATACCAACTTGCTGGCAGAGAGCTGGAGGGATCCTTATTCTCGAAGAGGAGGATTCATCAGAACTCGGCCAGTTCCGCCAGATTAGCCTTCTAAATGTGGAGGGGAAAATATTCTTCAGCGTAGTTGCTCACAGGCTGGCAGGATATCTGCAAAGAAACAACCTGATTGACACGTCAATACAGAAGGCAGGCATCCCAGGCTTCTCAGGTTGCGTGGAACATGCCAGCGTCATCTGGCACCAGATCCAGGTCGCCAAGAAAGAGGGAACAGACCTCCACATGGTTTTCCTGGATCTTGCCAACGCCTTTGGCTCAGTCTCTCAAAACCTACTGTGGACAGCCTTCGACTCCTTCAAGGTCCCAGCGGCTCTTACAACCCTTGTCAAGGCCTATTTTCAGGATATCCAGCTCTGCTTGACAACAGCCGAGTAAACCACAGTATGGCAACACCTAGAAGTGGGAATCATGGCCGGCTGCACCATCTCCCTGCTGACCTTCAATTTGGCCATGGAAGTGATCATCCGGGCCTCTTGTTGGGTGGTCGGTGGACAATGAGTAAGACCTGACCTGAGGCTGCCACCTGTCAGAGCCAACATGGATGATCTTACAACACTCACCACAACCAAGGCTTGCATCATACGGCTACTAAAAAAGCTCCAGGAAAACATCGAACTGGCTTGGCTGAACATCAAACCGAGCAAGTCCAGAAGCATCCCCATTGTCAAAGGGAAATTGTCAGACCAACGCTTTCACATTGGCAGGGAACCTATTCCAACTGTCTCGGAGAAGCCTGTGAAGAGCCTAGGTTGCTGGTACGATGCCTCCCTCAAAGACAAAGAGCAGGCAGATCAGCTCAGGAAGGAGGTAGCCAGTGGCCTGAACAACATCGACAAAACACCGGGGAGGCCGGCCGGGGAGGCTTGGGGCTTGGCTCAGGCAAACCGGTGTGGAGTAGAGCAGGTCCCAAAGAGAAGAGAAAGCTAGTTGTGGA
>JAPZDZ010092088.1:0-18283 GCA_029783805.1 Acanthurus tennentii
TAAAGCCATGCAGTCTTTACCACCATCTTGAGTCAGCCATCTTGCCTTTGTCTGCCCATCAGACAGACAGACAGACACACGCATTTGTAAACACAACAGACCCAGCTGCACCATTCAAATGTTTGAAATAGAATAAAAGTGTAACTTGGTGCAAATATTTAAATTAAATAAAATAATCTAAGTGTATAAACAGAAAAGTAACATTATACCTCAACGACATTGCAAAGCCGCAATCAATAATTTTATGAATTAACATAAAATAACAGCATCTCCACTAGAATAATGCAGGTAGAACTCAGTAAGTTACACATGGCTTCTTAAGACACACAATCAAAATGATGCCTTATTCAGTTTGTTGTGTTAAAATGTCCGGTTTTGCTACCACCCCTTGAGACACTCACTTTGCAAACGTTGCACTCAGTTGTTTTTACTTTTGTCCTCCATTAACGTAAAGTAATTCCACACGGCAGACATGATAGCTCTGCAGGCTTCTGCTCACGTGACGAAAACACAAGCACATGGCAACCATGGCGACAGCTCATCTGTGTTACGGTATGTCACACAAAATGAAGTTGACGATATACGAGATAGTTTGGGCTTATGGATCGGATCGGACGGGTTCTAACAAAAAAAATCCGATAACAGATCCAGTCATTTTGGCCTGGATCGGACTTGATACCGATCCAGTGGATTGGATCGGACCATCCCTAATATCTATCTAATATTATCAATTAACTTTTAAATCCTGTCCCCCCTGCTCTGCCATCCTCTTTAAATGCTGGCGCAAATGTTTTTTTCCTTTTTTAAGCTACAAATAATTCACAGCAGGTCTAATATTGTATCGATGATTACTGCCACACATACTTCGGATTATTCTGTCTGTTTTGAACTGCTCTGCCATTTTCAGCTAATTTTGCTTATCGATATTGTCTCACGTATGTACACCTCAAGCCCTTTTGACACTTAAACCACCTCACTTTTGACAAAGGCTATTGATGCTGCTCTAGCTTGATTAATGTAATTATCTGGCCGTTCTATACTAAATATTTTAAAAAAGCAAGCATCCAGTCATTGTAATATCTGTGTTTCTTCAGGGAGGTTTAGCAATATGTTTTTTTTTTCAGTTTTGTGGTGGGGCCATTCTATCAAAAATTGTTTTTATTTTGCTGTAAAACTATCTCAAATAAAATGAAAGAAGGGGGATAAAAAAATCTGCAGAGGTTTTACTTGAAAACTATAAAATTTTCCAACCACTTCATTAGTAAGATAGCACTTTCTCACAGTTTGTTCTGGAATATCCTGTTCAATAAAACCACTGACAGTTAAAACACAGAAATTATCAGAGATGTCAATATACATAACTGATGAAGTAAATGCATAAAGGTCAAGAGTTATTACAAGCTCTAACATATGGCCTTTGTTATAAATAGACTGAGTTACATGTTGAATAAAATTCATATTTATAAAAATTCTAATGCAAAAGAGTCTTACTGATTATCTTTGTGCAAGTTCAAATTACCTGGTATACTAAATCTGTCATAATTGGTATGGATAATTAAGAGTGTTTCTGTAAATACACACACACACACAATATGGGGCGCTGTAAAACAGCTGAGTCACTTTCAAAATCAGTATCAGCAGCAAATGAAACGTGTTTCGCACCAATAGATGCTGAGATAATAGTTATTGTACCCCAAACTTTCCTTCTTTCCTAGAGGAGTATGGAAAACTATAGTTCGCGGATGAGGTTTCAGTGAGAGCTGCTGGTCAATCTGTATTTAGCAATGTCTCAGTTAAAAAACAGTCATTTAATTAAAAAATTTAAAAGTAGCCCCATTAATCTGCAAGGTCTGCTTGATGTGTTTGCTGTTCTGACAGGTTCTTACCCCAAACTGCACCTGATGGCTGTTCACTTGGTTTTACTGTGTAAATAAATGAATGCTGACTTTTGTTGTAGACCGCTATGAGTAATCACAAGAACAGAAAAATGTTAGGTTATTGCAGTCAAATTTCCATTTACTTAATCATACTTTTAACATCTAAATTTTTTTATGAAGGACATGTTGGAAATAAAAAAATTCTGTTGTGGCTACATAAAAATTGGAATGCAAGTTTTGTACAACAACTATTTATACTAGTTGTTGTAACTTTTTCTTTTTAAGGTTTCCGTAAACCTGATTGTTCAATTGCGGAGCTGTTTCTTTTTTTAGTGTATTTGTATGTTTGTGTGTGTGTGTCTGTGTGTGTGTGCTTTGATATTTGTAATGGATCACGGGTGATCCAGGGACTGTCCAGATCACTTTCTAGTCCATGGCATGTCATGTGAGCAACAGTTATATTCATGTCTCAAAAAGAAAAAAAAAGGTTTGTCACAGTGGAGTGGACTGTGAGTAGTTGAGATGGCAAGTGGTAGAGCTCTGCATTTCAGCCCAAGCCCGACATGACCTAACCTAATGACAGGATTAGGACCGGGCTTCAGTCTAATTTTCACGTCACTATCCGGGACTCAGGCTGGGCTGGTTCAGGCCTGCTTTGCGCATATGAATTAAACTACTGATCAGATGGAATAACATTGTTAATGTAGGCTGTAATTGCCATCAGCCTTTCTTGAGCACATGCATCAAGTCCTCTCTCATCACACCGTGAAAAAAAAAAGGGGGGGGTAGGCTCAATTCAGCCTCAGGCGAATTATAATAAACTGCTGGGCCGGGGCCAAAGTTTTAGACCTGTCCAGGGCTCTAGCAAGTGGTAGTGGCATATTATTTGGTTCAAGTTTATGCAAACTTTTGTCCTCTCCTTGATTTAAATGTTCTTTTACTAATAAATGAAAAATGGAAAGCACCTTTTTTTTTTTTTAAATTTTACTGATCAGAAAAACAATTCAGTCCATGGCTCAAAAATTGTGCTGAAATCGAAACGATGAGGTATGTGATCCGTTACAGCCCTAGTGTGTACCATTACTTTGTATCAGTGTAACTCTCAGTATTGTGGTTTTTTTAAAATCTCTGCACCCTCATAATAATGCATCATGCATCATATTATTACAAATGAATCATAGAAGTTTAACTTCATATTTTGTAATAACAACCACAGTATGTTGTCAGGTATTACAAAATGCTGGCAATTGCTATTTTGTATTGTGTTAAGGCTGTTAATTACAAAATGAATCAAATTTCTTTTTTTTTAGTACATATAAGCTCATCTTGGTTGAGACCATACAAGAGCAATGTCGTGTTTCTCGTAGGCATCCACACCACAACCATGTTAGGCACATTTGTCTGTGTTTAGAGATCATGTGACTGCAATTATACAAGGATACAAGGAAGTTTATTGGTCATTATACAACAGGTTGTACAATGAAATTAAAATGTGGTTCCCTCTTGATTGATTAATTGATTGTATAAAAATAAAATAAAATAATTAAACATGGAAGAGTGCAGATGGTGCATTAAGTAGTCTCACAGCCTGAGAGAAGAAGCTGCTCTGTAGTCTGGTGGTACGGTAGTGGATACTTCTGTATCTTTTGCCTGACAGCAGCAGGGTGAACAGGCTGTGGCTGGGGTGGGTGTTGTCTTTTAGTTTCCTTTTGGCTCTACGCAGGCACCTCACCTCCTTGATATCACTGATGCTTGGTATAGGGTTACCATATTTATGATGTTTTGGGCAGTTTTAATCACTCGTTGCAGAGTCTTCCTGTCCTTGGCCGTGCACATCCCATGCCAGTTTGTGATGTTTCCAGTCAGGATGCTTTCAGTCGCTCCTTTGTAGAAGTTGACAAGAACTTGGCATGGGAATTTTGTTTTCTTAAGTGTCTTTCAGAAATACAGCAGCTTTTTTAACCAGGGCAGAGATATGTGAAGTCCATGACAGGTTCTTTGTTATGTTGATTCCCAGGATAATATCAGGATAATATTCAGCATAATATCCTGAATGACTGAACTAAGACTTGTTTCTTTTCTTTTTCTTCTTAGGACACATCCGGGACCCTAACAACCAAGTACAGGTTGTGAAAAACCTGCGCATCTGTGTCAATAATGTGGTAACAAGTCCAAACAAAGTGTCTGCTGCCCTCAGCCCCGCCCAAAGCCGACTGCTCAATGAAGCTGTGTTATCCTGCCAGCCACAGGAGGGTGCTGTGTCCAGTGTGATCACGGCCGGAGATTATGACTTCCACTTTAATGGTAAGTTGATATCAGTTTCTGTGTTTGAGGATTTAAAAAATCAGAGCCTTTAATGTATTGATGTAAGTCTATTTTATTTTTTCCAGTTCCTTTTTTAATTATCCAGAGTTTAACATCATATTGTTGTACAAACTGTTCCAACCAGTCTTAACGTTTCCAAAAGAATTTCCACTCCTTACTCCATGCTCATATCTACCCATCTTCAGTCTACTGAGGGAAAATAAAGAAAAAGAAAAAAATGTAAAACTTTAGAATGAAGTTATGGCAAGGTTGAAAAAAATGGGATACAAAAGCCAGTGGGGTGTGGGATATTTTGGCATCTTCCATGACCCTTGAGCAGACATTCAAAGGGTTTCAGTTTTCTATAGTTGTTTATATTGAACCTAGGATAGATAATTTGAGTTCTTCAAACTTAATACTGTATAGGACTTCTGTAATACATCAGTTGTGTGTATGATTGAGCTGCCCTTCCAGTTTATCAGTGAATTAGAGGTTCATGATCATTTTGTAAGCTCATCTTGTAGTTTTAAGTATGAGGTCATGAACTTGTGCAGAACCAGGACATGTGATTGTAATTAGCATGGATTGTTTTAATCAACGCCAGCTTTGCATAAATTAATTTGCATCAAAGATTTTGCAGAGAATTTTACATTGCAGTTATTTATGTTAAGGTGGCAAGTAGGGATGCGCTTTTTTTCAAACGATACGATACCGATACTTGGATCTGAGTACTCACCAAGGGGCAAGCTCCTCACTTCCGCATTGAAGCCAACTAGGAAGTACAATAACTTGCAATTTCTCGACTGACCGCTTGAAACTGGCTCCAAAAGGGAGCAAATTCTCATTGGAGCCCATGTTAAAATGGCCAACTTTAGAGCAGAAATAAACATATTTACAGCCTGGTTCAAACAACGATTTTTTGTCTACAGCTTCTCTACCATCTCATGAAAACTCTGAGGGGGGTGAATTTTTTTTCTAACTCGTTTGTTTATTTTAAATTTAAGCTTAAAATTCGGCTATTCGGCTGTTGATTGACAGCCTGTTGACGTATAGCCGTGGGCTCCCTCAAGCAGTAGACATGAGGCCTGAGGTCGTGGTTAAAAACTGGGTTTATTCCAAGAACAGACCAACCAAGAAAAGAATCGAAATACAATTAACAAAATGCACGTATGTATGTCCCTGCAGCTATAATAGGCAGACAGTCACACACTTCACAGCACAGCCTGCAGATTAACCATAAGCTTTCACTTATATGACACAACTTTGCACACACGTTACACTCACATGACATATAAATTATGCCCGTCATGATTACAGAAAGACGTAGTTGCGACATTATGCTCACATAATTGTCACATTTCTTCACCATATGAAATGAACTTGAAGCAAACATACCTCGTAGGCTGCTTACTACTAAAGAGGGGCTAAATCTTGCTTCTAAATACTTGCTTCTTCCTTATCTTTGTCTCCCTTTGTCTTTTGTACATTACATCTCTAATGTTTACACTTAAAACGATCATATAACGTTTTGCATCTTTTCGGCGCTATGCATGGTGCGTTGATTAATTATAATGTGCGGAGCGCTAGGTCAGTTCCGCCCTGGAAATAATGCATACAGGTAGGAACCAAAAAATGGGAGGATAAACAAATCAAACTTAACTGACAACGTGAGGCAGTCACACTGACATTCAACATTAGTGCTTCTATAAACATGGCACTGCCACACATACTGTAAGCTTAAAATCATTGTCGATCCACTTTGCAGTCAGGCTGATGAGAGACATTGGGCTGACACTGCTGCTCCAAATGTCTATGGTGAAGCTTTAAGTTTTAACATCATGCAACAGGTTGTGGATGTTTTTTTCATGAAGTCGTGCAGTGCGGTCGCACCGTGTCTGTGATACGGGTATGGCCAGGAATCTCATACCCTGGCTCCAGTATGCAGAGAAGACGCCGGAATCCCATATTATCGACCACGGGCTGTGGCTGGTCATCCAGGGCAATATACACGGCAAGAGCATCTGTGATTTTGACCGCACGTGGGTTGTCTCTGGACATTTTCTCCTGCTTATCCAGCATCTGCTGCAAAGTTGGCTCTCTCTTGTCGGTTGCGAGTGAACTCCTTCTATTCTACGTCGTGGCTCCAGCCCCCACCCGCGACCTGACAGAGGATTAAGCGGTATAGAAAATGGATGGATGGATGGATAATTAAGTTGCTTGTGTTGTAAGAGGTAGGTTTTGTTCCTCCTCTCGAGAGTTTCGCTGGACATAATTTGTATTTGTATCTGCTTTGTTTTTGTCGCTCTCATTCACCTGAAAATTATTCCACACCACAGACACGACTCCTTGCTTGCCGCCTTGCAGTCAACTGTGCGCTGCCGTAAAGTGGTATCGGTGCCGTGGTATCGGTGCAATTTTATGAGTACAGGTACAAGTACTCATGCCCAGTATAGGACCGATATCCGATACTGTGCATCCCATAGGTGCATCCCTAGTGACAAGTATACAGAATAATGGACCAGTTTGTAAGAGTACAGAGTATCTTTTATACATTTTTTAAATTTGGAAATTAGCATAATTTGCTCTACAACAAAAGCCTCTTTCACCATGGATTCCAGTTACAGCAGGTTTAAAAAAGTTGACCCAGGTAAGATGGCTGCCATATCATTACATCTATGATGAAAAGTTTGATGGACATGTCACATTTAGGGTTCTTATCTAGTCCCCTCCTAGCTGCCCTTTTGCTTGAAATGTAAATATACAGAAGTTTATAGCACTATACATTTAATTTACTTATAAAGAATGGTGTTACCAGAGGCATTTCACTCACGTTTAACATTTGGGGCTAAGCCTGGACTTGCAAGAATGACTGAAATTTTTTATTTAAAAATTTATTTAAGCATTCTGTCACCATATCTATATTTTAAGTACACATGTCCTAATCATTAAAAAAATGAAGTGTGTACTGCAAAAACGGTTGTTTACTCTCCATTTGTCTTGAGTAAAAACACAATACATCACATTTGCTATAAATAAACATTTTTTTGACTTAAGTTTAGCTTATCTGAATATTAGAAGGGCTTTCTCTGACTTACTCACCCACTTACACTAACACACACCCTTCTCAGATACAGTTCATGCAGTGTCAGGGTCATACGTTCACCATCATTAGTTGCTGTCTACCTTGATGTCTGTCTGTATTAGCTACATTAGAAGTACATTAGAAGTACAGTACAACAACATTTATTGGTTTGATTTACTTATACAAAAAGGAGTCAGAAGAAGTGCAAATATATTCAATCCTACGCCTTTACCAAAAATTTACCTTATAAGTGTTAAGTTATACAATAATTAATGATTTTAAACCTGTTCTAAAAAATTACTTACAATTATCTTTGTCTTACAAAAGCTTAAAAAATAATTCCAAAAATATATATCATAAAAAAAATTCATCTCTTTTTACCTCTTTTTGAATTGATTTATGGTTGGACATAAATTCTCTTTTGAGCTTCAAATTCAAAGTGTTCCATAGTTTCACTGTACAAAAAGGAATAAAAAAATTTTTCTCATCATACTTACAAAATGAGTCTTTAAATTAAATAATAGTCTTTTTAAAGTCCCTTTAAGTGAATTGTTTTGAATATTGCCTGATATTAAATTGTTTTTTTACATTAAATATTATTTGTGCTGTCTGTAATTCCACAAGATCTTTATATTTT
Source organism: Acanthurus tennentii (assembly GCA_029783805.1). Lineage (NCBI taxonomy): Eukaryota > Metazoa > Chordata > Actinopteri > Acanthuriformes > Acanthuridae > Acanthurus > Acanthurus tennentii. The sequence goes on from JAPZDZ010092088.1 coordinate 7,901, forward strand.
AATAATTTTGACTTTAAGAATAATGAATTTGTGTGATCCCCATATCGTGCCTTGTGAATGATCTGTACTGTTTTGTTTTGTTCTGTTTTTTTATGCAGAATAAGTAGTGATTGTATTGTACTTCTGTTGATATTGCCCAAAACCTCTAAACAGTAATTCCAGTTTGGAATTACTGGTGAACAGTGATCCAGAACCTGCTTTGCTTCATTAAATATTATGATGCTTCTTGACACTTTGGTTTGTACATGCTTATTATGTGATTTCCAGCAGAATTGGTCATCTGTTGTCACCCCAAGAGTTTTGATTTTGCTAGGACCTCACCATGTGAGTAAAACAAAGAAAGGCTTTGCAAATTTCACCTCAGTTTGTAATCTGGCTCTAATCTAAGTTCTAGATGAGACCCTCAGAAACTCAGATGAAGAACAATAAACTCACCTTCCCAGGGTCCCCCAGGTTTCACACCTAGGTAAAAACTCAGCCAGTAAAACCCATCTCTGCCCCGACATCTCTCTCTTTTCCTGCAGCCTCCTCTCAGAGGCAAAGGACACAGTCCTTGCTCTTCATCAGATCCCCAGGGCATGGGACAGGGTTAAAATGTCCAAAGACTGCTCCTAAAACCCTACTAATATGGGCTTATTCTGTATCTAAAACGGTAAATGCTAAATTCTGAAAAAAACCTAATTCAGAAGGTCTAACCGAACAATGCTGTTATCATGACCTGTATCTAATTAGGCATACTGTCATATTCTAATAATAGTGGAATATTAGTGTGCATGTAAATGTGCCAGAAGTAATGTCCAAACATGTTGAACAATATCGTCACAACTTCACAAACTGTCTGTAGTTCATCAAATGACTCTTCTTTCTGTCTATTTTTAAAAACTGAAATTTTTTTCTTTGTTTGCAAGAAGCAATCTCTTCCACACCAGAGTAGTTTATGAATATTTCTGTGTCCAGATGACAATGGTTAAAAATGCCCACTTACATAAAACTCTGTTTGTGGATGGGAGGCCAAGCACATGGAAAAACTGTATTTTCAAAAATATCTGGATACACGTGGTTGGGGCTTGACACACTACCCCTCATGCCATACCATTATATGTTTTGAGCAATATGTCAAGGTTCATTGTATCAAAAGCTTTTTTCTGATATATGAATATTACAGCTGTATACTGTTTTTGGTCCATTTAATATGTGATTTCATCCATCAGCTCTATAAATGCCAGTGACATTGATTTGTTTGATCTGAATCTGCACTTACTTTTAGTCAATTTGTGTTGTCTATGAATTTGTTCTGATGGCTATTGAAAAGTATTTCAAGAATTTTGGAGAATTGTGGTGGTAATGAGACAGGTCTGTAGTTTATGAAGTGGTGTTTGTTCCCAGCTTTATACAGAGGTATGACTTGCTATTTTATTTTTTTAGAAATGTTTTTTAGAAATGATTAGTTATAGATATATGTCAATAGTTTTGAAATCTCCTCAGTTACTCTTTTCATAACATTCATATCAATGTCATCACAGTCAGTCACTGTCTAATTTGTGGATTTTACAACACTATCTGTAAATTTTCTCCCATCCATTGCTGTGAGTAACACTAAACTATCCATCCATCCATTTTCTATACCGCTTAATCCTCTGCAGGGTCGCGGGGGGGCTGGAGCCTATCCCAGCTGACTTAGGGCGAAGGCAGGGGACACCCTGGACGGGTCGCCAGTCCATCGCAGGGCACACATAGACATACAACCAAGCACGCTCACATTCACACCTATGGGCAATTTCAGAATGATCATTTAACCTCAGCATTCTAGCAGCCTTCTAGCTGTGAGGCGCCGCTGCTAGCCACCGAGCCACCGTGCAGCCCTAACACTAAACTATTGATTAAAAATTACTATTCTGCTGCTTGAATGTTACTGGATTAGGGTTTTTTTCCTGCAAGGTTGGGCCTAACACTTACAAATTATTAATTAAAATCACAAAGAATTTATTAAAATTATCAACCACTTCATTCATGCTGTGCTTCTCAGTGTTATTCACAAAAATATTTAGAACCATTTTTTTATTACAGTGTTCAGTATGTTCCATATTTCTCTGTTATTTTTTGTTTTTGTCATCTAAAATTTATTATAATGTTCTTTCCAAGTTCTTATTATCAGTTAACTTGTTTTTAGGGCCCGAGATCCGAAGGCGGCGTGAGGCCCTATTGTAATTGCTCCGTTTGTTTCTTTTTCTTCTTCTTATTATTATTACGCCACTTTAAACCTTAGTTTGACCCCCTAAACATGCTCAAAAACTCACCAAATTTGGCACGCACCTCAGGTCTGGCGAAAAATTTGATAAAATGGAAAAACCGACCCCCTCAGTCCAAAAATGAGCTCTCTAGCGCCACCTATGCACACAAAAATGCCCACAGCTGCCCACAGGTATGTCATAGAGAGACAGGACAAAAGCCTTATTGTAGTACTCATCAAGACCTACAATTCCCGCGCTGACACCCCTAGGCTAAAATCAACAGGCTCTCGGCAATTTAATGCTCAAGCACTGTGAAACAGTCCAAAAGCCCTATTGTATCTGTACTGTTTCTTTCTTCTTATTATTACGGGCCCGAGCACCTTCAGTGCGAAGTTCATATTGTATCTGTACTGTTTTTTGTACTGTTGGTGCTAGGAAATACATAAGGGAAGATTGTGTTTTCTTTTCTATGTTGAGATTTGAATAAATGTCAGGTGATTATTGAAGAGAGAAGACTTTTATTTAGCACATGAATGAAGTTGATTGACTGCCTGATTTCCACTGTAAAGCAGTGAGTGCAGTGATGTTATGGCCTGCCTACATGAGAGAAAGAAGGCAAGTGTGGATGGAGCGCAGGCGGCCGAGCGTGTCAGGGGCGAGTTGGCACCGGCTCCGACGTGCGCCGGGGTGCAAGGGCCCATCAGACACTGCTTGCAGCTTTAATCTTTTTATTACGAGCCCAAGCACCTTCAGTGCGAAGCCCGTATTGTTCTTGTACTGTTTCTTTCTTATTATTATTATTATGCACGCTTTAAACCTTAACATGCTCAAAAACTCACCAAATTTGGCACACACATCAGGACAAAAATTTGATAAAATGGAAAAACTGACCCCCTCAGTCCAAAAATGTGCTCTGTAGCACCACCCACACACAGAAACGCCCACAGCGGCCCACTGCAGCCCACAGGAAGGTCGTAGAGAGACGGGACAAAAGCCTAATTGTAGTACTCATCAAGACTTACAAATCATGCACAGATACCCCCTAGGCTAAAATCAACAGGAAGTCGGCAATTTGCTTTTGAAAATGATTGAAAATGCAATTTATCGCCAAAATTTCACTTTGAACAAACACAATCTTTTTCAAAGCCGTAAATGGTAGCGCCTTCAAAAGCTAATAGATGACAGAGGACACAGTGCTTAACAAGGTCAGGTGATTGTTGAAGAGAGAAGACTTTTATTTCGCACATGAATGAAGTTGATTGACTGCCTGATTTCCACAGTCAAGCAGTGAGTGCAGTGATGTTGTGGCCTGCCTGCATGACACAAAGAAGGTACGTACTACGGTTGGGCGGCGATGTGGACCGAGCGCAGGCGGCCCAGCATGTCCGGGGCGAGTTGGCGCTGGCTCCGACGTGCGCCGGGATGCAAGGGCCCGTCCAACGCTGCTTGCAGCTTTAATTATTATTATTATGCGCACGCTTTGAACCTTAATTTGACCCCCTAAACATGCTCAAAAACTCATCAAATTTGGCATGCACACCAGGTCTGGTGAAAAACTTTATTAAATGCAAAATCTGATCCCCTCAGCTCTATAGCGCCACCTAGGCATAGAAAAACGTCTACTGTGGCCCACAGGAATGTCGGAGGGATTAATAGGAAGCTAATGAACCACTCAGGTTAACGACTCTCAGGGGCGTAACCACCCTGTGATGGGTTTCTTTTTCCTAACCCCTCCCCTTCTTTTGTTGCTGTCCTTCTCTCCTGCAACATAAATATCTGCTTCCTTCAACCAGTCCTTTGGAACTGAAAAAGCTTCTTGGATGAGAAGTGAAACGTCTTCCCAAAAACTTGCATAGTCCAGTTGCCTTGCTTTTGACTTTTCAACTTAATCATGACCTGGATGAATGAGAATCTACACGGACACTTCTAGAATATGATATTTTGTGTAAGATTTGATCAAGTTTGTGGTACTTTTCAAGAGCTTTTCTACAATGTTTTCAGTATTTCTCTCCTCTGTCTCTGCTGTGGCTTCGCTCCGTCTGTCCTGTAACTCACCCTGAGCAGGGGATTAGTGGGCAATACACACACATTACCTAAGCTTAGAAGTGGTGCTCTACTTCAACCTTGTGGACAAATAAGGCATTTATGTTATGGTAAGATATTTAATTGAGCAGTTTGCATCAGAAGTTATGCTCTCCGGCTGAGGAATCAGTTTGGACGTTAATGTTTTTAAGCGTGGCAGTTTACAATGATCCTGATTCATATTTAACTTCTGACAGTCACTGTGCCATCTTTATAGTGTATCCTGGGTAGTTTAACCCTCAGGTTATTTCTACAATACTTTTAAAATGAAACTGCACCTTATGTGTTTTTTCCATAAATGTGCCTTCTTCAAAGTAAACGTAAATCCTACTTTGGCCACAATGTGGTAGTAGAGCATCACTCTTTGAGCTTAAGTTATACTCCACATTGCTTTGTGTTATTATCCCTTCACGTGAGGTTGATAGTAACAGATGTAGTAACTGATGTGGATGGTATATGTGCTGCTCTTGAGGGCTGTTTGGACTGCCAGATGTGTTCAGGGAGAGAAATGGACACTTTTGTTAAACTTTATTGACGTGTGACTGTTGCATTTTGGTATGGGGACGGCTGATGTCTTAGTAACAGTATGCTTACCTGGCCACTGCTGTTGGTTGCCCAAGCTGTCTCTCCTGCCTACAGCTGTTGTTGGACTACATGGTGACTGTTGGCAGCGTCCTTGTTAGAAAATACATAAGGCAACATTTTTTTTTCTTGTTTATATTTAGATTTTTCATCAGTATCAGGTGATTGTTGAATAGAGGGGACTTTTCTTTAGCACATGGATTAACTTGATCCACTGCCTGATTTCCACTTCACAGCACTGACTGCAGTTATGTTCTGGCCTGCCTGCATGATAGAAAGAAGGCACGTACTGCGCTTGAGTGGCAGTGTGGACCGAGCTCATGCGGTTGGCGGTGTCTGTTATTCTAGCGTTTGTTTTCTATTATGAGAGCCCGAGCCTTATTGGGGAAGGGCTCTTTTGTTATTCTAGCGTTTCTAGAGCCCGAGAAGGGCTCTATTGCTATTGTAGCTTTTCTTTATTATAAGAGCCCGAGCCCTACCGGGAAAGGGCTCTATTGTTGTTCTGCCGTTTGTTTCTTATTATTACGCCACTTTAACGCTTAATTTGACCCCCTGAACACGCTCAAAAACTCACCAAATTTGGCACACACACCAGGTCCGGTGAAAAATTTGATAAAATGGAAAAACGGACCCCCAAAGTGAAAAAATGTGCTCTCTAGCACCACCTAGGCACACTAAAATGGCCACTGCGGCCCACAGGAAAGTGATAGAGATACCAAACTAAAGCCGAATTGTAGAACTCATTAAGGCCTAAAAATCACACACTGGTACCCTTGACATAAAATCAACAGGAACTTAGCAATTTGATTTTCAAAATAAAATTGACACCTAAAATTTCACTTTGAACAAAAAATATTAACTACAAGGGCGTAAATGGTAGCGGCTTCAAAAGCTAATAGATGACTGAAGACACAGTACTTATCAAAAATATAGTGAGATTTCGTTGTTTTTTTAAACGTTTGGATTTTATAAGCTCTCAAAGTTGGAGTTGCAACTCAACCTTGTCTACGTCTCCCCATTAAAGTCAATGGGAAAAAAAAGAGACTTGTTCCAATCTGAGGCCTCTGCAGTCTAAAGTAAAAGTCTGACTGCTTTCAAACCTATGCCGAATGAAAGAGAACGACCATCCCTTCTAAAATATGAAAAGTCTGTGTAGATATTAAAAAGTTTGTGGGATTTGTGAGGAGTTTTTTTTAAATTGTTGTCCTACGTTTCTCCCCTCCTGCAGTCTGCTGGTCACATGACACACTCTAAGCACCAGAACATTCCGCAATACACACCCATTATAAAATCTGACAGACAGCACAGAAAAGTACAAAACTAAAACTGTGATAACTCAAAAACTGTACAAGATAGCAAAATGATGTAAATACAAGATTTATAGATCCCAGTCTTGTGACCCATTTAAAATTTTAATTAAGTCTATAGCTCAAACTATGTTTGACTGGTCTTAGCTCAAACAGGTTTGGGTTTGATGGATTTCTCCATTGGATTGAATGAGATTTTCTCAGTCTGCCTGCTTTTTTGTCTCATCCCCACACAGCTGCCAATGCTCATGTCCATCAAACATTAACCTGGTCACTGGCACATCCTCTGTTTTTCAAAATAAAAGCACCAAACTCTTCAAAATAACAGCTCTTCTTTTTTTCAAAAATGACCAAAAATACCTAAATAAATGGAAGAATTGTCAACAAATCAAAGTCATTTGACTCATTTAAACTTTTGAATGAATTCTGTAGCTCTTACTTTGATCAAGCAGTCCAAACAGGTGTTGGTTTGATCCATTTCTCCATTGATTTACCTGAACATTTCGCTGTAGGCCTTCATTTCATCAAGTCTGATCACCACACAGCTGCCAATACACATGTCCATCAAACATTAACCTGGTCACTGGCACATCCTATGTTTTTCAAAATAAAAGCACCAAACTCTTTCAAAATAAAAGCTCTTTTTTTAAGAAATTGACCCAAAATACCTTAAAAATGAGGAGGAAAAAAAGGATTAATTGTCTGCACTTTAAAGCAACAGATACCTACCCCAACGGGCCAGAGTGCAAGGGCTCTACCAACGCTACTTTAATTAGGGCCCGAGCACTGAAGGCAGTGCGAGGCCCTATTGTTTTTCGTCCATTTCTTTCTTATTATTATACTACACGCTCTTTGAAGCTTAATTTGACCCCCTAAGCTCTCTAGCGCCACCTAGGCACACGAAAACGCCCACTGCAGCCCACAGGAATGTCGTAGAGAGATGGGACAAAAGCCTAATTGTAGTACTCATCAAGACCTACAAATCCCGCACTGACATCCCTAGGCTAAAATCAACAGGAACTTAGCGATTTGCATTTGAAAAATGCAGTTTACGGCCAAAAATTTCACTTTAAATCCTCTTCAAAGCTTAATTTGACCCCCTAAACATGCTCCAAATCTCACCAAATTTGGCATGCACATCAGGACCAGCTTAAAATTCCATAAAATAGAAAAACTGACCCCCTCAGTCCAAAAAATGTGCTCTGTAGCACCACCTAAGCACAGAAACATGCCGGTCCACAGAAAAATGGCGATTGCAGCCCAAAGGAATGTCGTAGAGAGACGGGACAAACCCCTATTGAGGTACTCATCAAGACCTACAAATCACATGCTGTCACCCCTAGGCTAAAATCAACAGGCTCTCGGCTATTTTCATTTGAAAAATGCTAAGGACAAACATAATCTTCTCCGAAAGGGTAAATAGTAGTGCCTTCCAGAGCTAATAGATGACAGAGGACACTGTGCTGAACAAAAGTTAATCACCAATCGTAATACCTTCGAATTTTTTGGATTTTACAAGCCCTCAAAGTTGGAATCCTTCTTTCTGTCTTGTCCCATTCAAGTCAATGGGACAAAAAAAGCACTTCTGTCAAAGTCAGGCCCCTACAGTCTAAAATATAAGTCTGACAGCTTTCAAACCTATGTCAGTGAAAAGAGAATGAATAAACCTTCTAGAATATGATATTTTGTCTCAGATTTGATGAAGGTTTGGGTACTTTTCAGGAACTTTTCTACAATGTATTCATTCTTTCTTTTTTACTCTGTCCTTATTCCCCCCCCACACACACACACACCCACACACACATATACATGTGTTTATGGCCAACAGTGCCCCAATGTTTGTCTCTTCTAAAAGGGGGCCGGTATTTCTGGTCACTGTAAAAAATCAAAAATAGAAAAGAAAATTTACTTTTAAGGTCTTTAAACATAATATTACTGAAAATGTGCTTTTTAATATTTTTTAAAGCAATTGCCAAGAGGGGACCAGCCCCCCCTGAGCGATGCCTACCTATCCAAGTGGGTTTCCATAACAATAGCGCAGTAGAGCTCTCTGTCTGCCAGATCTTCTTTAACTTAGTGCTTGTTAACTACTAAGAGTTTCTTTCTTTCAGTTAAAATAATTATTTAACATGAGTGTTGTCCATTTTGACATGTTTTTCTAGAAAAAATGTTAGAAAAATAATCAGGGTGAAAAAAAACATGTTTCACTTGTGAAACAGCTTAAAGCATCCTACATTAACACAGAAGAATGCGATAGTAGCAACACATTTTATTTTATTCGGACCTTATTTGCGTAAATTGTGTTTTTAAAATTAAAATTAACAAACTAATTACACCAATGGACTATTTTTGATTTTCTCTTATGGGAATACTTATTTGTCTTCTGTCAGTTTGAACAGTACAAGAGGGGACCTATGTGTAAATTCTAGATTGCTTAAATATAAATACTCTGGACAGTGCACAGATTTTATTATTGTTGTCAGAATTTTTTTCTCAAAATGTACCGTATAAACAAAGTAGGCACTGACAATTTAATAATGAAGCTACCTCTGCCTGACCTCAGAACCATCAATGACGGATCTTAAAAGCCCTCAAAGTTTTTTTTTAAGAAGATTGTTTTACTTTTACTGCAATATGTGAAAAAGTAATGAAACATTTGTAGTGTGCTTTTCAATTTTAAGGAAACTCTCATTACATTTGTTGTAATGCTGCATCATTATAGCTTTCATAAATGTTTAAAAATGACTGTTTACCAATAAATGTAAGCCTTTTGGCAACACAGGAGGGAGGAATCAGAAAAGACATACTAAAAGTTGAGAAAATATCTTAGGTACTTCTTACTTTAAAAAAACCTTCTATGTGCCTCTCTTGGCATTTGTAATTGTGGATAATAAAAGATTATCTAAACATTCATATGGCATTATTAATAAGTTTTGTTTATTTTTCTCTGCTGAAATAATGCAGATAACATATTCTTAAAAAAGAAATTACTTTCAGTATTTTTTTTTTGTCAAACTGTGTTATGTAACTGCTGACAATAATAACTGATTTATGACTCAGTGATTAAATTTATGCGGGTGTGGGTGTCACTCCATACTATTTAGCAGGGGACAGAAGACCATCCAAGTGGGAACTATTTTTCTGCTTTAGAGCACAATCTCAAAAACATGATGATTAATATAAAGCCTCTTAGAGTTGTGAATCTTAGAGTGGTGGTTCTGAGAGAGACAGGAGTCAACTCTTTCAGACCACAGCAAGTAGTTGGGATGTAAAGTGTGTAATTTCAAGCCAGATTCACCTTGGCCAAATGTTAGTAACGTTCCTCAACAATAGCTGCCTGATGTGTTTTGACAAAGTGCTCAATTACAGGAGGTCACTAAAAGGTTAAATTTACATGGCACACTTCACACTGCTTGACAAGCTGACTGTGGATAGGATTAATATACTTAGTGGTAATATATTAATATAAATTAATATGTCATTGCAATATTTGTCACAATATCAAAATTATGACTTCTGTATGATATCTGCTCAAAATATCCTAATACCAATACTAAAAAGATATGGCAGAAACCTAAAACACCAGGAAAGAGTAATAAATAATACATAAGATGTAAACATACATGTGAATATAATTTTCTTTTGCTCGTACTTCTGACACTAAGTACATTTATTATCAGAAAACTACTCTTGAAACTTGATCAAATTTAATATCAGACACTAGAAACTCTTATGTAAGTACTATTTATTTACCTTCAGTTTACCAAAGTAATATTTTAACTTGATTTTAACTTGAGATATATATATATATATATATATATATGTATGTATGTATATATATGTATGTATGTATATATATGTATGTATGTATATATATGTATGTATGTATATATATATGTATGTATATATATATATGCTTATATGTATTGTGTATGTAGTGTGCATACACAATACATACAAGCACATGGAAGTATCTGGTTATAGAAACATGAAATATCATTATCTTTATCATTATTTTCATATTTATCATTATCAGGAAGCGACCAGGTTATATAAACAGCAGCTACTAAATCAAATTCTATTCTGCTCAGTTGTTTCAATATAATTTAACAAACATTTTGAGGTATACTCTTAAAAACGGTGATGTTTGCAGATAAAACAGCTAGCAGCTAATTTAAACT
>JAPZDZ010092266.1:5392-18250 GCA_029783805.1 Acanthurus tennentii
ACCTCACTCAGTCCCCTCTGTTCACTGTGTGACACACACATACACTCAGACAACTATTCTTGTGGATTCACTGAAAAAGCAGGAGATTTTGCAGGAAAAAAATGTCATTTGTGGTCAAATGTCACATTGATAAGTTTTATCCTTATCAATGTGACATTTCCATAGTAATTATTCAGTGTTATTGCAGAGGTTATCATCATTAATTAACGATAATAGGGCGGTAACTGGTTATGTAACGTCCCTTCTTATCAGCATCTCAGGAGCAGTTAGCTCATACCGAATGCATTCAAGCTAATCAATTCTTCTGATCAGTGCCACATGCCTCTAGTGAGTCATATGCTACTGACATATATTACTGGACAATAATGACAACAGGATAATAATTGTGAATAATCTTAAACTTAACTTCAAGGCAGCCCAGCTGCAAACATTGGTGGCATGGGCTATCATGAGCACACAGACTTGATGGGTTTCTATTGAGCAAAACTCCCTACCTGGGATATCCCTGTCTACCCCTCCATTTCTTAGCCTGATGTCTATGAAAAACTTAAAATGATCATTTATAGATCAAGTACACCTGGAAGGATTGGACTTCAATCCAAAAGTAACTAAAGGGAGCTATAGAATTGTCATGGGCTTTGTCTATAGTGGGAAACTATCGTTTCTCTACCATCCATGTTTGATAAGGCTTGTACAAGATGGACAGAGATTTGTCTGATTATAGTAAACCAACTGCTTGATGTGATGGGCAAATATTTAAATCTTTTTTCACAACTTTTAGGACAAGTTTGCTTTACCTTCAAGTGACCTATAAAATAATTTACAAATTAGACATCATATTACAAAAAATACAGACTGGGAAAATATCAGAAGAGAACCCGCAAGTTAAGAAACCCATTATATGCATATGTTTGAACACCCTGTATCAACAGGAAAAGCAAATACATTTTTTGGACAAAAAACTGATGTTAGATGTATCAGATAACACAGCACATAAAATAGCAATGGGAACTTGAGCTGATTGCAATATTGGATGATGACTCTTGGGAAAATGTGTGTTCTGGATGTCACAAGGGGGCTCAACTTTAGAAATAATTTGACTGGAAGGTCAAAGCAAGATTCTTCAGGACACCATTTATAACTTTTGTGTTCAAAAACAACCTCAGCAACAAATGCCCAAGGAACTGTGGCATGGTTGGTGACCAAACTTGTATATATTAATACAAGTAAAAATACTAACATTATGGAAGAACATCCAGGTAGAACCAGAGAACATTTGGGAATTTTACCTCCCCATGGACCTGCTGTTATCCATATTAGATATATTTCCAACCACTTGTTTACCTCCGAACAATGTTATATACCACATGTTCTGCTGATTATTGCAAGAAAAATGATTTCTATTAATTGGATGAGGCATAACCCACCCATGATTACTCTATGGCTGCAGATAGCAAGACACATTTCCCTGATGGAATACTTGACTGCCCAGCTACAGTTGAAAATGCCTATTTGTATTTAAATTTTGAGTGTTTTTATATTACAGTATTTTTACTGTTATTTGTTCTCTCATGTGCAGTCTTTGAATGTGCTCTCTCTTTGAATCTCCTGTCCAACTGCCAACCTGCCACTGTGACTGATGGATTGCCTCGGTGGAACAACTTAATTTTTTTACTTAATTTTAACTTTAATTGGGAGATTATGTTAGTTGCTTGAAGAGCAGAGATCACAAGTTTGTGTTAGCTGATTCTCTCTTTAGCCAACACTGTTTAGTGTGTAAGAGAGAAAGATGCCTTTTAAAGCATTTTACCTAACCTAAAGTAACCTAAATAGGGTACTTCTTCTCTCTTCCAGACTCCCTTAAAAAATTGCAATTTTGTGAATTGGTGCAATTGAAGAAACTTTCTAAACTCTATGAAACACTGTCCACATTTTTTTAAATTAGTTGGGCCTTTTTTCAAATTTAGCAAAAGTTTTACTTAAGTTATTTGTTTTTTTGTGTAAAAGAAACACCTGGCATTAGTGTGTGAATGTGTGTGTGAATGGGTGAATGCTAACTTGTATTGTAAAAGCACTTTGAGTAAACTAAACATTAGTGTATAGTGGTGGAAAATAATAGAAAATTGTTATATAAGCACTGTATAACTGCTGACAAGGCTATAAAGTTGTGAAAAAAGAGCCAAAACTGCAAATTGTCTGTGCTGGTGGCCAGAAAAATGCTCTTATTAAAAGTCTCTCTGTGTTCACCCAATCATAAAATATAAGCTCCTCATGTATCAATTAGAACTGTAACTTTCATTCTTTTGTGATACCTTGTGCTGCAGAAAACAAATAAGCAGCACTTTTGTAGATTCCAGCTGAATTTCTGATAGTCTAGAGATACTCACACTCTTGTGTTTCTTTTTGAATGTTCAGATATTGGCCTTTTTTACTGCTTTTGCAGCATTAGCCATATCAGAATGCTGTTGGTTTAAACATTCCTGCTGCTGCTTTACATAAAAGTCAGAAACACAGCAACAGGCTTTTATGTGAGGAAATACAGTAAATTCGTCACAGAGATTTCCTTTATCCTTGTTGGAAGAACAAGTAAATAAAAGCAGTTCTACACATAAGGACATGAGGGTATACTGTATTTTTCAATCTAAAAATCATTTTAAATATAATAGGCAGGAAGGAACAGCGACCACGAGTTGGTAAGATAAATTGCTGCAGATGTCATATCTGCTGCTGTTAATCAAAAACATAACCTTGACACACGGTCAGAGGCTGAGAGAAAAAGGGGGCATTACTGATGTCACCCCAAAAAATGGACATTAAAATCTTTACTTCTCTAATATTGATTCTTTTTTTCTTTTTTTATTTCTTATTAGTAATGAAATTATCAGCAGATTGTCAAATTTCCTTTGTTTTGTCTTTTTCCTTTTCTTTAGTGAATGGCGATTTGAGGAAAATATTAAATGAACACAAGAATGAGCTGAGGAGGAGGTATGAATGTGTGACTGAAGGCACAGATGAAACAGGAAGTGGAATCCTCCTCAGCAGGATCTACAATGAGCTCCTCATCACAGTGGGACAGAGTGAAGAGGTTAATACTCAACATGAGGTAATGCAACTTGAGACAGCTTTTAAAAAGAAGACTGTCCATGACATTGCAATCGAGTATCAGGACATCTTTAAAACCTTACCTGACCAGCACAGACCCATCAGAGTGGTTTTGACAAATGGTGTTGCTGGTGTTGGAAAAACCTTCACAGTGCAGAAGTTCACTCTGGACTGGGCAGAGGAATTGGGAAACCAGGATGTCAGTCTGCTCATTCTGCTTTCATTTAGGGAGCTGAACTTGATCAAAGACCAGCAGTATAGTCTTCTCAAGCTGCTCCATGATTTCTATCCAACATTGAAGGAGATCACAACAGAGAAGCTTGCCGTCTGTAAACTCTTATTCATCGTTGATGGCCTGGATGAAAGCAGACTGTCACTAGATTTCCAGAGCAGTAAGGTTGTGTCTGATGTCACACAGACGTCATCAGTCAGCGAGCTGCTGACAAACCTCATCAAGGGAAATCTACTTTCCTCAGCCCTCATTTGGATAACTTCCAGACCAGCAGCAGCCAATCAGATTCCTCCTTCATATGTTGATAGAGTAACAGAAGTACAAGGCTTCACTGATGCCCAGAAGGAGGAGTACTTCAGGAGGAGGTTCAGTGATGAAGATGTGTCCAACAGAATCATCTCACACATCAAGACATCCAGGAGCCTCCACATCATGTGTTTAATCCCAGTCTTCTGCTGGATCACTGCTACAGTTCTGGAGCACATGTTGACCAGAGAGCAGAGAGGAGAGCTGCCCAAGACCCTGACTGACATGTTCTCATACTTCCTGCTGGTTCAGACAAAGAGGAAGAAGAAGTATAATAAAGGACATGAGGCGAGTCAACAGGAGCTGACGGAGGCTGACAGGAAAGTTCTTCTGAAGCTGGGGAGGCTGGCGTTTGAACATCTGCAGAAAGGAAACATCTTGTTCTACCAAGAAGACCTGGAACAGTGTGGTCTTGATGTCACAGAGGCTTTGGTTCACTCAGGAGTTTGCACAGAGATCTTCAAAAGAGAGAGTGTCATCTTTCAGAAAACAGTCTACTGCTTTGTTCATCTGAGCATTCAGGAGTTTCTGGCTGCTGTCTACATGTTCCACTGTTTCACCAGCAGGGACAAAGAGGTGCTGAAGGCTTTTTTTGGAGGAGAGCCTAGCTTTTCAAAACTCAGTTCCTTCCTTATGGGAGCAATGATGATATCCCTGAGGAGTACAAATGGCCACCTGGACCTGTTTGTTCGCTTCCTTCATGGCCTCTCTCTGGAATCAAACCAGAGGCTCTTAGGAGGCCTGCTGGGTCAGACAGACAACAGCCCAGAAATGATCGAGACAGCCATCAACAACCTAAAGGAAATAAAAACAAAATTGTCCCCTGACAGAAGTATCAATATCTTCCACTGTCTGAAGGAGATGAATGACCGCTCAGTACATCAGGACATCCAAGAGTTCCTGAAGTCAGAAAACAGATCAAAAAAGAAACTCTCTGAGATTCACTGCTCAGCTCTGGCCTACATGCTGCAGATGTCAGAGGAGGTTCTGGATGAGCTGGACTTGCAGAAGTACCAGACATCGGTGGAGGGACAACTGAGGCTGATTCCAGCTGTGAGGAACTGCAGAAAGGCTGTGTAAGTCCAGATTTGATGTATCAACACTATAAAGCAAGATAAAGCCAGATTTGTAAAGATACGTGCTTGGTACACATGCAGAGTATAATTTGTACAAATTCTAAATGTTTTTGATCATAGCCAGAGTTTTTGTGTATGTAGCTCCTGATCTCTTTGTGCAGCTCATTACGCAGTCACCTGCTGGGATGACCTCCAAGTTCATTCTGCCACGGAAGAAGAGCTCAGTTCAGTTCAGTAAAGAGATTTTTATCATCCCCAAGATCAGAGAGAAATTATGTTATTAAACAAGTAAACTTAAATTTGGAAAAATGATTATCCTCCAAAAATAAATACTTGAATATAATAATACAATCTTTAGAACTAGTTATAGTATTAATTTTTTAGGAATCATTGCATTAATCTAATGGGAAATGAAAGCTGGTGGAATGATGTTATAAGATGCATTGAAGATGCACAAAACACACACAAATAAAATTAAATTCCAACCTGCAGTGATTTTTGAGCTCATTGAGCGTCAGTCAGGCCCTCTACTAAAGTCTAGCCGGCAGCCTCCCTCCCCCTACCCTTTGTCTTTTGTGTGTGTGTGTGCTTGATTGCAGGTGTAGAGTCAGGTGTGTGGAGTCGGGTAGCTAGCTTCCAGTCATCATTGTCATCATTATCCTGCTTCATCCTATTTCAAATACCTGGTCCCTAACTCCACACTTGCTGTCACATTCCAGCTCCTGAAATTTGTATTACCTGTTTGCAGCATTCCCTGGCCTGCCTCTTGCCTCTATTCCATTCTTGCTCTGCCCAGGATCACCTCCACTCTCAGTTCTGTAGACTAACCTTACTCTGCTTCCTTATGCCTACTTCACTGTGCCCACTCCCCCCTGTCTTACCCTGCTCAGCTCCTTGCTCCTGTCTCGGCTTTAGATTCCAGTTGCAAGCCCAGCTTTTTGCAATAACTCCTCTCTCAGCACCCACGTCTTCACCGGCTACTTAGACTCTGATGCTCCATTCTTTGCTACTGTGTCGAATTGTTGGTAAATAAGTTGTGGTTTCTCGGTCTTTGTCTATACTTCTGTGTTCTGCTCCTGGGTTCTCTGCTGTAGCACTTAACAACATCATGTTAAAAATACGACACATGCAAACATGACAGTCATTTGGCAGACACTTGTCTGCAGGAAGAGCTCAAGTTTTAAACTGCAAACCTTGTGATCAGTGACTGGACAGTTCAGGCTAGCCAACTGACTAGTTAACATTGAACCACACATTTCAAAGTACTTTGTGATACAAAATAAATGGTTTGTTCTTGTGTTAAAGTGTCAGATTGTATTATGCATCTAGCTGTATCAATAGTTAAGTTTGATATTCTCTGTTCTTACAGACTCTCTGGATGTGGTCTCTCAGAGACTCACTGTGAAGTTGTGGCTTCAGCTCTGAAGTCCAACTCATCCCCTCTGAGAGAGCTCAATCTGAGTAAAAACAACCTACAGGATTCAGAAGTAAAGCTGCTGTGTGCTGGACTGGAGAGTCCAAACTGCAGACTGAAGACTTTGAGGTAACTTCATTTGTTCATTGTATAGCTGTTGGATTTAATCTAAAACAGATGTTCAAAATTTCCTTCAGTTTTCTGATTTTCTAAGGCCAGAATTTATTTCATAGGTGTCAAACCTTGGAGATTCTTGGAAAAAATAAATTTAGTGTTATTCATCTAAACCATTTTGGGTCTTATTTGGTAGAATCACATTATTCAAAATCAGGCCAGATTTCAAATTAAGGTGGGAGGCCTCTCTTTGCTTGGTTACACAGAAAGCTCTCAACATAATGTTGACTTCCACATTTAAAAATCTTAACACATCTTATTGGATTTTAAATTGATTTTTATTTTCTGTCATTTGTTCTTCTTTATTCAACAGATTAAGTAACTGCAATTTGTCAGAGGTCAGCTGTGCTTCTCTGGCCTCAGCTCTGAAGTCCAACCCCTCCCATCTGAGAGAGCTGGAGCTGAGCAACAACAAGCTGCAGGATTCAGGAGTAAAGCTGCTGTGTGATGTGCTGGAGAATCCAGAATTGAGACTAGAGACTCTGAGGTCAGACATTAGCTTTTAGCTCAGTGCTGAGATTAAATGATGATAAATAATGTTTAGGTTGCATTGACTATTGATCTACTGGTCTACACTGAGTATCTTCATGCTAAAGTCTGTTTTCTTCAGTGGTTTAGTTTGTTGACTGTGGCAGAGCTCTGTTGAGCCGCATGTTTAAAACTATCACATTTCACTAAAATTTACGCTGGATAAATCAGTCTAAACCTCTTAACGCATTTAATAGTTGTCTGATATTACTTATTGTGTTTTCATTAAAATAGTTGATAAAAAATTTCCATAAATACAATGAAAAAGCTGTCTCTGCTTCAATACTTTGACAAAAAGAGAGCGTTTTAACATTTCTATGAAGCTTTTTTTTTTTTTTTTAAAAAAAGAAGAATTATCTATGTATTTTTATGGAACTTTTATTTTACTAGAAATAATCCCATTGACATTTAGTATCTGTTACAAGAAGGTCCTGGCAGAGGCAGCAGAATAAAACATAAAGCTTTTAATCTGCATCCCGCTGCATTCACTTGTATTCACTTGCTTGAAGTGTTCATTTTCTAAACTCATATATTCTAAACCTTCTTTGGTTTTGAAAAGATGATTAAACATCAAATGTTTTTAAATGGAAACATTGTCATCTAAAGTTGCTTAATTCATTCTTTCAACAGATTGAGTTACTGCAGTTTGACAGAGGTCAGCTGTGCTTCTCTGACCTCAGCTCTGAAGTCCAACCCCTCCCATCTGAGAGAACTGGAGCTCAGTGACAACAAGCTGCAGGATGCAGGAGCGACGCTGCTGTGTGATTTTCTGAAAGGTCCAGACTGTAGACTGGAGACTCTAAGGTCAGATGCCACCTTTTACTTCTGTGCTGAGAGTAAAATGATGTTAAGGTTGTACTGACTGGAAGGGAGTTATATGTGTTTGGGTGGACAGTGTATGTTTGTATAAACAGAGCCATTATTGGAGCTGGCAGAATTTAAAAGGTGAAGCCATTGTGTCTTTAGTAAGTAGCATTAGTCATCATTAATGTTAATTAGAACTTTTTTCCCTTAATGTATTTTACATTTTGAAACCTGCCTTTTGTTGTGTTCAGGTATTTAAAGTTTCCATTTTGTAAACATTTACTGTGTGAAACTTCTTTAGCTCTGCACAGATTTTGAAACTTAAATGATTTTTAGCAGGAACATTGTCTTCTAATGTTGATCATTTATTCTTTAAACAGACTGAGTTGGTGCAGTCTGTCAGAGGTCAGCTGTGCCTCTCTAGCCTCAGCTCTGAAGTTCAACCCCTCCCATCTGAGAGAGCTTGAGCTGAGAGGGAACAATCTGCAGGATTCAGACATCACACTGTTGTCTGATCTTGTGAAGAGTTCCGACTTTGAACTGGAGACTCTGAGGTCAGTGAATGGTTACAGTAGGTTAATGCTGGTTTTATGGGCATCAGGGTTGGACAGAAATTCACAGAGAGAGAAGTTAGCCAGTCAGGTGAGCTAGGTGCTTGTAGTGATCATGTGTTTGAGTTAATGTGAAGACAACTGTTGTGTTCATATTTACAGAAAATAAAACTAGTTTACAGCTGACAGCATTACAAGATGAATGGGGACAGGCTTCCTTATTCAGACTGACGCACCATGGAATCTGATCTCAGAGGGTTTTGTCCTCTCATTTCAGCACTAAACAACAGATCAGTTTATCCTGCACAGCTCTGAGATCAGTCTGACTGAAGGCTGCAAATCACTGGTTCTTTTTTCAAAGAACCATCATTAAAATTAAGTAACCAAGTGGTCTTTCTTTACATACCAGAACCTCTGCTGAAGTCCAGTAACCACAAATGATGTTTTCTTTTTCAGTCTTTGCATCAACATGTAGAAGTTTAACATCATTGCACTCTAATTTTTTATTTGTTTTGTATAAATATATTTTTACTACAGACTCTCTATTTACATTATCTGCAATATTTGTACAGTAGATAAAATATTTAAATTGAACTGAGAAGCTGGTTTTAATGACTTTGAAACCTACCAACAGTAAACTCATTCTTAAAGTAAGCAGTCTCTTAGTTTCTGCATTAATGATGCATTCACAGACTATCAGCACTTTATTTCCACTGTGTACTTAAGTAAAATCTTCTGAGTAAACAGACTTGATGCCTAAAGTCTCTGCAGGCCTATGAGTTTCCAGCTCAGCATGTTCGCTCCAATACCTCACATGAAAGAAAGCAGACTACGCTAAGTGCTTGACTTATGGTCTGAACAGCTGATGGAATCTATTTAAAACACTGATTCATCTTCTTTTTTCTTCTGTGGTGTCTTTTCTTGTTTCATCAGCTGCTTGTGATCTCTGTCAAACTGTGATGAGAGTGATGAGCGATGAGAAGGCGGCTGTGAGGAGAAACAATCGAATGTGTCCTGATGATCCAGAGAGAGAAGCAGCAGCAGCAGCAGCAGCAGCAGCAGCTTCTGAACAGAGAAGCTCTGACTGGACCATGTTACTGGGAGGCTTCATCCAGCAGTGACTGACAGAGGAATCGCAACAAGTGGAGATGTCTCTCAGTGTCCCAGTTTGAACTGCTCTGAGATCAGCTCTGCTGTCAGACACAATGTCAAGTCCATCACCATAATCCCTGTGTGCTCGTCTGCATGGGAGCATCATTGTGTCTGAGCTTTGTCCTTCTTCATCCTTCTTCACAGTTCCTACAGAAGTACTGAGATTCCTCCACTCCTTTTACTCCAGGCCCGACCTCCTCCACCTGGAGGCTGAAACAGGACTTTATTTTTTATTTACTTGTTCAGATCTTCGGAACCCCAAAGTGTAGTTAACTCAATTTAAGAACACTTAACTTCATGTTAACACATTTAGTTGCGTATTTTAGTTCTGTTTCCTGTTGCAGCCTATGTAGCAATGGAGAGTTGCAAGTTATTTTGGAAAGCAGTAAATGAAAGTGGAAGCTGATATTTGGACAAACTACCTCTCTGATGTCTCAGAACCTGTAGGATTTTCAGCAGGATATGAAGTTACTGAAATAACTTCTGGTTTAACTCAGGGTTTTTGGTTTCACATTGTGGCTCAGTTCTTACTGTGATATATTCAAAAAGTAGCTTATACTGAAATACTAACCTGCTCCAGAGCAGATTATGCTTCATATTACATAAATAAATTCCCTTCTGAAGATTTTTATCAAAGTGATTCTTGTGAGAAGGACAGGATTTATCTGTGTCAGCTTTTTAAGCTGTATGTTGCAAAGAATGAATGAAGCAGTAGTGGATTTAACTTTTTATTTATATAATATTAATTACATCATATTACATACGTTAATTAAATGCTTTTTTTGTCCTTTATTCTGTTTTGGTTTTGTTTTTTTGTTTGTTTTTTATCCAGACCCTGAGTCATGAATAAAAGTTTTAAATTACTGAAAAAGAGCATAGTTAAATGTAATATTCAGATGTACTCATTATCTACAGATGTCGCAGTGATATAGATTAAGTCTGGGGAAGAGGAAGTAAGGGTTTGTGCTCCAAAGATGAAGCAACAGGAAGTAAAAGTCCTTTAAACAGGAGATTTTTGATGTGCACATATCTCTGTTTTTAAACCCTGTTACTTGTTTTTGTGTTGCAGTTATTTGTACACAGCAGTGGATAAGGATGTGTTTTTTTTCTTACACTTATAGTCAAATGTGTATTATACTGCTTGTCCTAAAGTCAATGTGCAGTTTTGTTTTAGAGGCAAAGTATATTAGGCAGTAATGAATATATCTCATAAAAAACAATATGTTTTCCACAAAACTAAAACATCACAATAAAAATACAAATCAGTTATTTCCACAGACCTCTTCTGGAGGCTGTTGCTTTTTCACTTCACCTCAAAAATGAGATTTCTTTGATTTTAGGATTATTTCCATATCTTTTCTACCAATACCATTTATAGACCTGGTAAATTAATATAATAAATAGAATCTTTTAGAATCTATTACACATTAGTAACCATGAAACACCACTTTATACATAACAATATACAAAATGTAGTTTGTGCCTACTTTTATCAAAATCCGGGTGTATTCTATGAACGTTTGAGTAACAAAATTGAAGCATTGACTAAATCCAGACTTTGTTTAGGTTTTGTCTACTTCTGTTCATAAGTACCTCAAGCTTGAACATCTAACTTGTTTTGAAATAGGTAAAGTTCAAGATAAGAGATAAATGCATATGAATGCACTGCCTACAGGCAAATCAATCAGTCCCTTCAAAAATGAATCTACCATTAATTAAAAATCTCACTTATTAACCCAGGGGTGTATTCAGTGTAAACTGACAACTGACTGACTTTACCTGATGATTTTTATACATATTTTTTTATATTTAGACTATTTTGAATTTGCTCCAATGTCTGCTGACAAGGTCAAGGCAGCAGCTGAAAGAATAAGTTTAAAGTACCCACCACAAGAATAAGTAAAACAAATAATTGAATTAGTGCTTTTTTGTGTCCTTAATGCTATCTGATGTCATGACCTTTTAACCAAATCCTGACTCTTGAGTAGAAGTTTGAAGGTACTATCTGGCTGCACAAGTACAATCTATCAGAACCGGGATACAAGAAAAATCAGCTGTCAAATGGAGACAAGTGGAAGCAAGTCAAATGGAAAACGAACTCTAAAGAAAGCTTTAGAAAAGAAAAATGTTATAGAAAAGATAGAGAACAACTGGATCAGAAAATATGTAAAAAAAAATAAATGTATATATACACATGTATGTATGTGTGTGTATATATATATATATATATATATATATATATATATATATATGTACAATACTAAAAATTGATGGGGATCTGTTAGCCTTTAAGGAGATAGACCAAGACCCAGATTTTAAACCCAATAAAACAGACAAAACATTCATGGTTGGAAGCAGAAAGGGCTGATTTTCTTAGAACAGTTTATCAGTAATGAAAGAGTTGACTCTTTTGAAAATATACCATCAACATATAACCTTACACATTCACATCTCTTTCTTTATCAACAGGTCAAACTGCACTGTAACTGCCATGCAGATATTTCTATGAGATCATTTTTATCAAAGTTACTATTGTTACGTTCTCGTCAGAAGGGAACCAGGACCCAAATGCAGAGTGGTTCAAAAACGTTTTATTGAACAAAAGGTTTATAACAAAAAACAAAAACAAAAATGGAAAACAACTCAAAACTCCAAAACAAACACAAAAAACAGCAACGGCAAAAGTAGCAACGAAAAACGCCCGAAGGGAAAAAAAATAGACTTACGAAACAGCTAGAACTTAAAGTGTCCAGGATAACAATACTCACTGGTAGAACAATTCGAAAAAACACTGCAGAGATACACACTAGAAAACACACGAGGGAGGAGATCGATTCAGAGGAGAGAACACATGAAACGCTGGCGTGGACAATAATCGTCTGGCACGGAAACCAGAGTGAGGGAGGTTTAAGTAGCCGGCTTAATTGTTAAGTGAAGGCAGGTGTGTCTCACGGACCTCGCCTCTGAGTCCATCTGCCCCGCCTCTGCACCGGCCTGCTGAGAGAGAGAGGGAGAGGGAGAGAGGAATCAGCAGCAGAAACAAACAGGGCAAAATCAGAACCACAACAACTATTGTAATAATATGAGACATTATAGTTAATAATAGTTGTACTACTAGTAGTAGTAGTAGTGTTGTAAACTGACACATAACCTTCATATCATTTATTATACATTTCTACTAGGGCTGTCAGTGGATTACATTTTTTTAATCGCGATTAATCGCATTAGCCTCCTGAGTTAACTCAAATTAAGGCAAATCAATTGCAATTTTTTTACGCTGCTCTATATGTAACTTAACAAGATATTTATTGTGTTTCTTATACTCTATGAAAAATTGGAGAGGACAATAATAATTCCTTTATGGAAATATTCTATTTTTATTTTCATTGGAACATTCCAAAAACGATTACCTACTTATACTGTCCAGATACTCATCCAATCGTGTATTTAAGACTGGACATGCTCCGGTGGTAACTTAGTTCACATTTACAATAAATACAAATTACTTTTGTTTTGTCC
>JAPZDZ010092332.1:0-18231 GCA_029783805.1 Acanthurus tennentii
CCCAGTTAAACAAGACTGTAAGATGCATATTCTCTGACAAGGAGAGGAACAGCAGCAGGAGCAGGTCTCTGGGCTTCTTGCTGCTCCATATCGGAATACCAGGTCAAAAATATGTAATGGATGCGGAGGGGAAAATTTAAAAGAGGGCGGGGCTGCAGCGTTCACGTGCGCATGGCATGCTCTGGCTCTGCGGCTCCTGTTTAGTAGTTAAATAGCAATTACCATACAGCGCTTTCTCTGTTTTATCCAAATTATTTATTTTATAACAAGTATTCCTTAGTTTAATATCATACATCGTTTTAGTATACATAATACATAAATATATATTTATTAAAAAAAGTTAGCGAGAGAGAAGCCCGGCCCGACCCGACCCGAACGTAATAATTGACATTTTGGGCCGGGTCGGGCTCGGACTCGGGCTCGGGCTGGGGCTTAAGATCTTACCTCTAATGTGATCATTAGATTTCTTAATTTTGTTGTTAAACACCCACCACTACAGATTAAAATCTATCTGTCAGACTTGGGCTGAAATTTTCACAAGTAAGATAATGTTTAAAGTTTTTTTTACCTTATATTTTTAACCTTAAGTTTGCCCACAACTCTCCTTGGTCTCAAGGTGTGTTGGTGGAAATAAAAATGCAACATTATCTTAAACAAAGTTCTGAATAGAGTAATGCAAACAAACACCTTGACAACATGTATACAAAAATATAATTGTTTTTAAACATTTAAATGCAAAAAAATACATGTGTTTAAATCCATGCAGTACCATGCTACAGTTGTTGAAGTCCTAGTTACGTGTCTCAGATATTTTAGTCTCATGTGTTTGTTTTCCTTTAGCTTACACAAATTGCATCAAATTTTGGAATGCTAATATGAGCATTTGTTTTGTACTAGCTACTGTGGGAGCCATCTTTGGCGTGGCAACATGTCTCAGTGCTCATGTTCGTGAAGCCCCAGATGAACCACTGAATTACTTCATAGGAGGCTGTGCCTCTGGAATCTTCCTGGGAGCCAAAAGTGAGTATTTTCATGGCCCAGATGGCACTGGGTACATTCCATCTGTTCAGGTAGTTCTACGTCCTCCTATTCATACTCCTTCAACCTTTAACCCTGAAAATGTATTTAAATTCCCCAACACTGAGGATGTGCTGCTTATTTAGAGCCATCTCAGAAGGGGGAAATGAAAAGCCAGGTGAGATATGCGTGGAGGTGCTTAGTATTAGGAGCCACTGGTGTATTTCCAGTTTTTTAACAGACAATAAGAACCCATTCATTCATCAAATGGGTCAGCTGATCTGTCTGAAAATTAAAAAAAAAAACTTCTGGGTTGCTGTTTAAACAGAGATAGTGTTATTATAATACAGCATGATTGACTTTATTAGCCAGAAGGATTTTTCCCCCTCAATTTTCTGCTCCAAATCAATGTTGTAGTTATCTTAAACCCTATAATAATCATGTCAGACCGACTGTGGTAACTGTCTTCAAAAACCTAATACTGGTATTGATCTAAATTAGAAAATTTATAGCAACTGTTCCCTGACATCTATTCTATGAAGAAATAAACTCAGTGTAGTGAAAACACTTTTGGTTTTGTTATGACCATATTCAGTGCACACTGGACACCAAAATAGGTCAATTTTTGAGCAGTAATATATAATTATTACTACAACACAATAAGTCTCATTTATTATTATAGCCTTTACTTAACCATGCAAAACCTGGCCAAGAGGGCAGCAAATACAAAGTTACACCAATAAAAGGCGGTGCAGACACAACATTCGTACAATACAGTAATAGAATAATACAAAGATTAAAAACGTCAAAATTTAAAATCATAACTCTATGTAAAGGTTTTAGTGCATGTTTAAAACAGTCACACTGACCTTTTACAATGTTCTCTCGATCTTTCAAGATAGACTTAAATTCTTAGAGAGTAACAGGTTTCAGGTCTAACTGTAAACTGTTCCATGATGCAGGGGCAGCATATTGAAAGGCTTAATTTCCAAGTTGAGTTCTTGCTCTGGACCAATATCTTTGAAAAGTTTTGGGAAAATAGCCCATATTGTGGTTTGTTCCTACACATGTATGCACAAAGTTAAGAGGAAATCAGAGGATTGATTTTATAAAGTAAACAGCAGCCAGTGTGAAAGTCTGTGTATAAAGACATTGTTTGAGGTGGTGATGAAATAGGCCTTTGCTTTTGTAATCTAGGATCAGAATGCAAGGACGTGGAAGTTGGGGAAAACAGTGTTCACTTCTTCAAACATCTCGTCCATGCAACTCTTCTGAGTAAAATTCAGTAATCTCTTCCAAACTCTGCCACTTTGGAAAGAACCGCTCAAAGGGTCTCATTCATGTTTGTGTGTAAACTGTTTGCAAAACGTTTGATGGTTTGGTGATCACACCCCAATACCCCAATATGCAATTTCAAGAGTGCTGCATCCCTCTGAAAGGCTTTTTGCAATTTTTGACCTCTCAGAGTCAGTTAAATCTCTTTTTCGACTCATTCGTCTGAGGAAAAGAACCTGCCTGACAATTATGCACACCTTGATATAGGGTGTTGATCATTTTAGGCCACAACCTCCCTCATTACAAAATACACATCACCTGATATGCTTAAATCCAATAAGCATTCAAGTTTATACAGCTTGGAGTTGGAAAATCTGCATAAAAATGATGATATGGTCAAAATACTCACTTGCCTAATAATTGCGCACACAGTGTATTTTAGTAGCCCCATCTTTTTGTAATTACTAAGAAATACTAAAAACATCTACCCCTGCTTCTGACTGCACTTAGTTCTTTGTAGTTCTTTTAAAGAATGCACATAAATATTGTTTGTAGTTTTTAAAAATTTCAGTTTTAATTCAAATAGTACTCTTGTGCTCACAATAGGCAGATGCCTTGAGAAACCTATATTTAAAGCAGACCAATAAATAAATCTAACACATTTAGCTAAAGTACATGTCAATTAGCAGGTTTAAGCTTCAGATTAGATATAAATGATGAATAAATGATTAATTTAGTCAAATAGTATAAACGAAAAACTTTCAACAACATGACTGACAGTAGGCTTGAGTTGATTTGCAATAAGATCATGATGTTTGAAGGGGTGAATGACAGTTATTGTTGCATACACTGATATTTAAACAATTTCTACCAACTTCCTACCAAAACTAAGACGTTTAAAAAGTTATCCCTACAACCTGTTCCCTCCTGTGAATTTATATATGTTTCTGGGATGGCATTTCCAGCCATAGAGCCTCATATATTGGTATTACAGTCAAAAGCTTTCAATCAGAGAAGGCTACCCTGTTTTGCCAAATTAAAAATATCTTATTTGTGTACCATTATCTCAAAATTATTATATAATGTTTGTCATATTTGTCACCAAGCTGCAGCTCAGCTCTGGTGAGGGTTAAGTGGTCCTCCTATTTGGGTTCCAAGCTAAAAAAAAAAAAGAAAAATTGAAATTGCTGTGCTGTGCTGTTCTAAAGTGATCATCAATGAGTCCAAATCTAAATCCACTTAATACACCTGTGGAGAGATGTAAAAACAGCAGTTGAGGTAGACACATTTAAAATCTAAGAGAACTGACGCAACTTTAATAATGTGTGTGTGTGTGTGTGTGTGTGTGTGTGTGTGTGTGTGTGTGTGTGTGTGTGTGTGTGTGTGTGTGTGTGTGTGTGACCGTGTCCATCCTTAGCCCACAGCATAACGACTGGTTCATCAGCATGTGTGGGTTTGGGCACACTGGCTTTCTTTACTAAAATCGGCATGATGGAGGGATGGAGGCTAACTGGATCCCCAAGAGTATGAGGAGGAAAATTACTGTAAGATGAAGTGTATGATGTTATAGAAAGAGTTATTGTAATAAACTTCTTGTGAAATGCCAAATAAACTTTGATCCATTTACTTATTTCAACGCAGCTTTTAAAAAAAATATATTTAAAGTGTTCCATGTTTGGAACATCATATAAAATTATTTGTATCGAAAAGAAGAAATTTTGAGAGTATTATCTGATTAATGTCCAAAAATTCCGTTTTGGAAATGCCACACCCCTCACAGTGTTGCTCTGATTGATTTGAAATTTGACCCAGAGGTTTAGCTCTATTTGTTCCATTTTAAAAATGCTCTTGACCTTTTAAAGTTTTGAAAAACACCTGCAGAAATTTTATAATTTTTCAGAGTATCAGCACCAAAATTAGATTACTGCATGCCAGGGGGTAAGTACAAATTTCTAAATGAGCAGGACTGGTCAACAAAACATGGCTGCAACCAATAGTAAAATTTGCCATTTGCAGGGCTTAGAGGGGAAATGGCCATATCTCATTAAAGGGATAGTTCACATATTTTGATGTGGGGCTATATGAGACACTTGCGTCCAATAAATGTCTTACCTGCTGTAGATAACAGTCAGCTCGCCCTCTGCCTGGAGATGTAGTGCTGTGCGTTGGCAGGAAAGGGAGCCAAGTATTGCTGCAGACAGTCGCAGCTGTACATGCCAAGGGCTGAATTCCATGGCTGTTTTACACAGTGTTGCGCCTCAGCTGTGCGTAGGAACACAGACATTGTGGGGTTAAGAATTGTAGTCCTAAAAGGAAATGGCAGTCTGACAGGAAGGCAGAGCACCAAAAATTTTAAAAGTTAAGCGGGCAGGTAAAGGGACTATGCTGTGTTTTCAGCCAGCGCACAGGACTGCTTCTCCAGGCAGAGGGCAAGCCGAACGTTATTTATGGCAGGTAAGACACTGACTGGACATAGTGTCTCATACCCATACCCCTAACCCATATTAAAATATCCAAACTATCCTTTTAACATTTTTTGGAATCATCACATATCTTGGTTAATGTACTCTGACTGTGATTGAAAATAGGCCTACCAAAGCATTTATAGCCATTAAGCCCCCCACAGTACCAACAATATGTACCTTGCCTGCTAGTGGATTTAATTTTGTCTGTGCAGTTGCTTACTTTAATTAGCGCAAAAAGACTTGAACCCATTAATTGCTGTATGCAGCTAAAATGTACCATAGTTTTACAGTTTTTACCATATCAGGTTAAAATAAGTTCAGATGACACTGAGTTTCTTGATCCAGCTGCAGGGATATTTGCATATTACAGCAGTTCAAAAAAGAAGTACAAAAATATTAGTAGTATAACTTAAAAAAATAAAATTAACAATCTAAAACACAAACTGTGTATACATTGTATTTGACAGTATCTGAAAGTAATTGTTTTTGTAATTGCCTGATTTTAATGCATCTATCTGTCCCCTGTACAGACTAACATGCCCTGCTATTTGACTTATTTGCCATTTTTGTTTGGCTTTCTGCAATAGTGCTCAATTTTTATTTCTATTAATGTACTATTTTTTTAATTATATATATTTCTAAGTAAGAGCTGTGTTCTGACCAAGAAAAGCTGAAAAAAGATGTAGACAAAAGCCATTTTAAAATTGTGAACTATTTTCAGTGCATTTCATGTACATTAATTCTTACAGGGACTTCTCCACAAGTACAAAGAAACTGATGCAAAATTCATGCTTGACAATAGTGAGTATTTACAATTCAATATGAATATGTATTATTTTCTTAATGCCTATTGTATTTACTTTATACACAGTCCTTTATTGGGCATCTCAAGATTTTGAGGCTAACTCTAGAGATTTTAAGTAACTGATGAAAAAAATTATTTTCTTAAAACCCTTAAATAAAAAGGACAATAAGCAATTTGTTACAGAAATGTGAACATTACTGTTACTGTATATATTAATGCAATGAATTAATTTAATGCAAAACTTCTTCACAAATTGTTGCTCAAAGTTAAAGAGTATATCTACATTTGCTATAATGAACACCTAATGGGAGGCAGGAGATTCCTATGAATACATTTATTTATTATATAAGAGTAAAATATGGGCCCCTCAGCCAGAGAAAAGAAAAAAAGAACTTTCTGCTTTCTTAAGCGATTTCTGCCTAGTTATACATGGGACCTATGAGATAATTCAGGCAGGTTCTCCTCTCAATGTCCTCAGGTCAAAAATGGTACATTTATTTTCATAATATCCAACCAGCACCACTTTTTCTGTGTTTGATGTAAAATTATCAAGAGTGAAATTATTAGGAGTAATTACAAGTCAAAAGAAATGTATTTTGATTTAGATTTTTGTGTATGTGCTGGCAACACTGCAGGACTAGTAATGCACTGAAAAAATCATAAAAGAAAATGAAGTAGAAGAAGCAAGTATGGTATTAAGAAATTAGTGTGCTTGATGTGTCTTGTACACCAGGCACACAGAAAACCTGCACTGCACGTAAAACACAGTATATAAAACAGGGTTCTGCCCTGTTGGTGAGGTCTGGTCATATATGTAAAGTTAGTGGTGACATGGCAACTGTTAATAAAAATTTGATGGAATGTGTAATCATTGAAATTAAGATCTAGAGTTGAAAAATATATTTATTGGTTGTATTTATTGAACCCTGGCTTCCTGCATGTTCAGTTTTATAAAATTTCTGAGTAATATGAGAATCATTTGTTTACATCTAATAATCATATAAAAACTGCAGAAATTAATACTATGTTTAGTTAGTAGTTAGTAGTGCTTAATGAGGTGATTATAAATCAGAATAACAATATTTATTGTGAAAAATGACAATTAGTTATTGAAAATATATAGGAGATTGTTGATGAGTTTAATGAGTTTTTTTGTTTATGTAGGCCCCAATTTAGCTAAAAAAAATAAACTTCAAAAAACTGAAGATAAAAATTTGATTTTACTTTTAACAGCTGAAACTTAAAGTTTCTATGAGAGTGATGTGCTAGAAGATGTCCAAAAAGCTTAAGAATAAAAAAAATATACTGACTGTAATGATGTTGATAGCCTTTTTCACTCATGAAAGAAGTATTTAATTGTCTTTAACTTAAACATTTTACCTACATCTTTTATAAATCCTTTCCATCAGGTATTTTTCCTGTTAAAATGACTACTGAAGTTATCCCAATCTGTGAAAATGGTGAAAAGCAAATCGTATCAAATTACAGACCAGTTTCTCTGCTACCTCAAGTTTTTAAAATACTTGAAAATGTATTTGTAAACAGACAAATGAGTCACTAATAGACCATCAGTATGGTTTTAGAAGCAATCAATAAACTAATAGTGACATAATTTGTAGAAAACAGCAACAGCAGTGGATAAGAAACAGCACAGTGAGTGTGTGATTATTAATTAAGGTAAAACATTTGATACAATCCAGCATTCCTTACTTCTGCAGAAAAGTGAACATAACAGGTTATTTAAATAATAGGTTTCAGTATGTGTAGAGGCAATTTAAAGCATGTGTAGGACCCAAATATGTTATTGTGATGGTCTGGAATGAACTGTGGATCACTTTGTGTGTGTTGGGTGTCGCTGTTCTGTAAACTGGGGCTCAGGCAAGGTAGCAACGAGACTGTTTTGTCAGGTGTTTGGCCCGGAAGGGCAAACGGTATTTGACCGCTGTGGCGCGAAATGCCAGCGTGTTTCTTTATTGTCACAAGGGAATATCAGAATGGTTATGTCAGGTTTTTAGGACTTTTGCTGTTTGGAGAACATTTGCGAACGTCTGTGGATGCAGACTGGACCACCAGAACACCAGATCACCGCACGGCGCCCAACGCACGGAGGTAGGTGTAGCGCTACACTGCTTGATGACCATTTAAATTGTGTGCACACATAAGGGCATAAATCCAATGCATTGGTTGCCGAAGCGGGAAGTCATTGGACTTTGCATTGACTATTCTTGCTGCTCATTGACTGACTGTTAATCATGGAGACGCGCAATGCAGCGTCGGACTTAATTAAAGCTGCAAGCAGCATTGGACGGGCCCTCGCACCCCGCCGCCAACACGCCCCGCACAGGGCCGACCGCCTGCGCGCGGTCCACACCGCCACCCAAGTGCAGTGTGAGCCGCCTTTGTCTCATGCAGGCAGGCCAGAACATAACTGCACTCACTGCATGAAAGTGAAAATCAGGCAGTGAATCTCGTCAATCCATGTGCTATATCAAAGTCCACTCTTTTTACCTGACACTCATTCAACATGGTAACATATAAAAGGAAAAAAGCAATGCTCCCTTATGTATTTTCTAGCACAAACACCTCCACCACTGTAACCTGTGACAACCCAGTCTGACTCCAAATTGTGTAATACCTATGTTTGTCCACAGCGCAAAACGTAGTATCCTTACAATAACGGCTTAAAAATTGTAACATGCGTACGTTTCATCTGCCTATTCTTTTCTGCAGGCATACTGTAGGTCACGTGACTGGCGAGTTTCTCCCTGGCGTGAACAAAAAACATGGCGGACATCCCTTCTATTTTCGGTTGAAATTGCTATATTTTAAGATAGCTTGTGGCTTTAGCTTCATTTTGATAACTTTTTTAGCAACAAATGTACACTTTCTTTTAATAGTATCCATTCGGTTTATATATACGATCCGTAGTTTTTTAGGTCTTTCAACGAAATTGTGGTTGCTATGGTGGTAGCTACGGACACTATTTACAACGAACCGGAAGGAAGTTGACATCGCGTCTCGGACCGAGTTGCTCTTAAAACCGGCTACGTGATTTATGTATTATTATTATTATTATTATTATTATTATTATTAGTAGCAGCAGTAGCAGTCGTAGTAGTGGTATTCCCTTACATTTGAATGTATTTCTACACCAATGTGTTTAAAACCTTGTAACGATGAACTGTAAATAAAGTTTTTTGAAAAAAGTTTCGTTATTTATGTTATTTCATTCAGCAAGATAAACCTGACAAAAGACATATATCTTAAGGGTGTTGAATCATAAATCTTATTAATAAAGAAACGACCGGCGATAAGAATATAAACCACATTAAAAACTAAAACTAGTGGGCGCATTACACTGACGTCACATTCGCTACATAATGTTGCGACTTACAGGCGACCTGTTAATTAAATAATTTCATGGGTTATTTACATATCTTTTATTAAGTGAAACAAACCAAACTTAAATCTGTGTTAATCAAAGATATTGATCCAGGAATCTTAACTAAAACCCATTTAATAAAGCCCACTATCTGCCGTGAGCTGCAACTACATGATAAACTACGATAAAAACTAGTTGGCGCATTACACTGACGTCACACTTGTGACTACGGGCATAGACATGTAATATACGTATGTGTAAGTTTAATATGATATAACTATTTAATATAATATCTTTGCTACGGACACTATTACCAACGAACCGGAAGGAAGTTGATATCACGTCACGGACCGAGTTGCTCTTAAAACTGGTTACATTTGACCACAAATACGCTTCAATGCATTAAATAATGACTTCTGTTTGAATTTCAAAACATAACTAAATTTTTTGAAAAATAATTAAAATGATCAAAGCATTTTAGCCACAATACATACTATAGAATGTAACAATCTTTGTATTATAATTTACACAATACTGTTAATACAATAATAATAACATATACAATTTTATGTCATTTCTTTTCATGAATTTTATTTTTTTATTCGGATGTGTGTATTCATACTGCTACAACTTTTTTGTTTCCCTTCTGGGGTAAATCAGTCATTCAATCAATCAACCAATCAATTAGTCTATCCGTCTGTATGCATGTATGTATTGCATTACAAAAACACCTAGGTCATATCTTTTCAAATGTTTTTATTGTATTACAAAAGTATGGAAATAACAACAAGAAGAAGAACAAAACACCACCACCACCACTAACAACAACAACAACAACAATAATAATGGGTAATAAATTAACTAAATATTAAAAAAAGGGTGTGCATGCGTGGGGGTGTGTGTGCAAGTGAAGTGTCTAGGACTCTAGGTGTTTAAGTTTTAGTGTTCTCCTTTGCCACCCACTGTAGAGGCCATGTCTTCCCACTGCAATAAATGTAAAGAAGATTCAATGAACACATGACGGTAGAGGACAATGAGCCGCAGTGGGCTTCAGTTTGTGCCTCATACTCTCTATGTTTACATGCACACAGTTATATGATTACTGCAAATTACCTTCATATGGTAATAGTTTGAGCTATTTATATGTACTCTCTGTTTAGGCTTGCATTTTAAAATAAGTTAATATAAATAAATAGCATTCAACAGTAAATACTTTGCAACTTGCATTACATGAATAATAAAACTTTGACAATTTTGTTATAAAATAAAAAAAGAGAGATTATACATACCACATGGAACAGGGCTCCCACTCCACCAACTCCATTTGGCTCCCCTGAGAAATATTTTAACAAATGTTTACTACCATAAGCAATCACACTGTCAGATGACTTTAGAACTGTGGTGCATTAAAATCCACTAAATACATCTGTAGTAAAGGTATATATTTACATTACATTTCTACTTCAAATAATGACAAAAGAGAACCTTCTTTATTTTGGTCCTTATAACTTGCTTCACTGGGTAATATTGGTTCCTTCCCTTGACCATATGGCTGCATTCTGAAAGAGCGAAAAGTGTACATTTACACTTTTTAAACTTTTTATAGAACTGCAAGGGATGCACAGAAAGAAAATTATCATTCAAGACAACAGTTTTTGCTCAACACTGCGTAACACAGAGAGATTAATGCACGTTGTATTGTAAACAAGTTGAATTGTTATCACAGTGTATTTTTTCACCATTTTATGTTCTCGTTTTTATATCACTGTAATGCACATTGAACTGCATTTGATCTCTATGAAAGGTAATGTATAAATAAAGCTTTATTGATTGATTGATTGATTGATTGATTGATTGATTGATTGATGCCATATCGCAAATGTAGAAGAACCATTAAATATGTATACTGTCCTACTTGAAATGGAGGAATGTAAATATAGGATGACCAAATTACCTCCAGGTGAGTCTTCCTTATTTTTCTTCTTCGTTTCTCTCTTCTTTGGAGGTAAACCTGTTGAGAATGAAGAAAAATGTCTGTAAAGAGCTGTTATTATAATATTACTACTGCTATTATGATTAAAAAGTCTGATGTCAAATAATCTAGTAAGTGATCAATCAATTGAAGCTGATGGTATGTCCAGTGTGATATCAAACAAAAACTATGTCATTTTGACATGATATTCCCTTATATGTGAGAAGATTTTGTCATCGTGACCTGTGCGGCAACAGAATCTTTTACCACAATATTATATTTGTCATAAGTTGGCATTCCTACAGAAAATAACATGATAAACAAAAACAACCACACTGCTAACTGGATACAGACACTATTTAAAGATGTCACTACAACATACCGTGGTTCTTTTTGCCAGGACAGGTGGATGGTTTGATGGCAGGAGGGCAGGATGGCAGCGGAGGCTGGATGACAGAGGAAGTGGAGGGCAGGATGACAGAGGTGGATGGTTTGATGGCAGGAGGGCAGGATGGCAGCGGAGGCTGGATGACAGCGGAAGTGGAGGGCTGGGTGAAGGAGGTGGTCGAGGGGTGGATGGCAGTGGTGGGCTGGGTGACGGAGGTGGTCGAGGGGTAGATGGCAGTGGTAGGCTGGGTGGCGGAGTTGGTTGAAGGTGGGATTGCAGAGGCAGTGGAGGGCTGGATGGCTGGGGCATTGGAGGGCTGCTGGTTTGTCCAACTTTAATGGAACAAAAAGACAAAATGATCAGAGTAAGGTTGTTTTGTTCTGCATGCTAGCATTGTTATTTGAGATATTTAAATGGATTTGCCCACTGTAAACAGATGACAATTTCTTCTCATTAAAATGTATTTTATCTAGAATTAAAGTGTCAAATTATGAAAGCATTGTCGTTTCATCAAGCTTTCATGAATTGTCCATGGGTATTAAGAATAGACTGAGCTATATGTTCAAATTATAAATGATTGCAGATAGACAGGCTTACCAGTGATCAGCATCTGGTATAAGGCCTTCATTCTGTCAAGGCACTTTGCAGCCTGTTCCGTCAGCTGCCACTCGGGGTGCACGGTGTGTGTATACCAAGTGAAAGGCTTTTTGCCTGGTTTGGCAACAAATACCACAGCTCTGTGCCCCACTGCCTGCAATTTTTCCAGCTAAGAAAATAATAATTAAATTGTCATACAATCAGCCATAACTTTGTGAAAAACAATTACAGATGTTAAACACATACCAAAACAGATGCCTCATCCATGACATGTGAGGTGGTTTTGTTTTGTTTTGTTTTGTTTTTTCAACCAGCTCTCTTTTTTGGCCTCAAAGCTTTGAAGCTTTTTGGCCAGCCTCTGCTTCCTTGGCTGCACTGCCTGACAAGACTTGCATGTCTTGGTGGCCACAGCAATCACTGCTTTGCAGTTGATGCATAAGGTTGTCGTAGAGCCTTTTGGCATCTCGAACTGGGAACAGCAAACAACATGATTTTTACCAGTGACAAAGAAATAAAAACCACACTTAATATTATCAGTGATCAGTTTCATTTCTGGTCTCAGTCAGCCAGGCTGACACTCAAAGGATTGGCCTGGAGACCTTGGGAATTTGCCTCAGTCTCCAGAAAAACAAAACATAAAGTCCAATAAAACTGTTGACACGCTAAAAATAGCTTGGACGTTGACATGAGGCACTGCAGGAATTGAGTTAATTGCATATTTGTAACATATGATCAATATATCAGTGCAGGACCGAGTGCTTGTGTGAAAAAAACAGAGACTTGCACATGTACACACATAATCTGCTTAGCTTAGTCATTTTATATTTTGTTTGAATTGGCCTTCTTATGAATCAATGCTTTATAAAATATACGTGCTGTTCATTTAAGGTTTTACATGCCAGTGACAAGAGATGCAAAGTACCCTAAAACCCCAAATTTGTTCCACCTTTACTATATTGATATGGTAATTCTTTTATAATTATTGACTTAATAATTAGTCTGAAATCCAATTGATCAACATATTTAGTAAAACTGTCTGTCTTTTCTCTGTTTCACAGAGTAGCACCCCATTCAGAGGGGACTTGTAAAAATAAAGTCATAATATTTAATGCTATTATTAGTTTATTTGAGAATTATGAGTAACTTAGGATGTCTGTGAAATTTGTCCCAGTTTGCAACTCACAGCTAGCTGGAATGTAAGCAACCACATACAGTTTACATCAGTGACTAAGGTGGAGTCAATGTATGCTTGACTATAAGTACGTCACCTCTAATTATTATGGTTACTACTAAGATACTATCAGAACCGAATAATGGCAAACACAGCGGCAATATACATAATAATATCTGTGTTCATTTGGAAGTTCATATATTGTTTGTTATTACCTCATGGTTGCTAATTTCTTACCATTAAGTCTGCCTGTTCACGCGGTGTCGTTCAGAGCTCGCATCAGGGATACTTCGTTAGCTGAACTCTGAACTCTCTGCCTCTGGGAGTCTGGGAAGGCCACCGCCCCCCTCATCGCCTCCCCACCCCCACCCAGCAGCACGCACGCACGCACGCACGCATACACACACAGACACACAAAACTTTGGGGGCCTTTTTCATACACTTTAGTTTGACCTACAATCCCCAAATTTCTACCAGTTGTGGTTAAGATCAGACCCTGCCACATAAAACAATCCAAGGTGTGAATTTCAAACACCTTCAAACTTCAAACCTTGCACATGTAGTTTCATTAATTTACATAGTGACCTTTCTGTGATTTACATTTAGATGTGTGTTTCCTGCTAATCTCAGTACAGGAAGGGCGCACTATGCTGAACATTTTTTGGAAGGTTTCTGTCATGAATACCTGATATTCATGTGAGTTTGGTGTTGATCAGATGAGGCCTGTAGATCTTATCAGATATTAAGTATTATGACTATAAAACTAATTAATGTATTATATATTAAGCTTTATGAATATATAATAATCATATATCAGGAAATTAGGCTTTTGATGGGTTGAAATAGCAGGCCATGCCCTGTTCATTGACACCTGCTATAAAAACGGGTATGACGTGGGTCCTAAATGTGTGAAAATGTTCCAAAAGACAAGGGGTCATTTTTCTTGTTCATGCTGTTAGTCTTTGAACAAGATTGGTGTCAGACACTCCTTTAAAGGAGCTCCAAAGAGCTCACTTAACCCCTTGAGGCCTAGACAAAACATGAAGCCTGTCGGCCCTTTAGACCCTGTTGCTCTTTTGCTCTCATTTGACCTCTACAGTAGATACAGACCTGAAACTTGAACTGTGAGACCTCTGAAAAATGTAAAATCATAATTTGGTGGAATATTTTCATAAGCCCCTCCCAAACAGGAAGTAGCTTCAGGAAGGAGGTGGGGTTTCCAAATTTTAAATATTAGTTTCTGGCAGAGGTCTGAATACATCCCAGAAATCTCATCTTATTCTGAGCAAATTTGACCAAGTTATGATACTTAATTTACCGTCTTAATTGGACATTGCCACGCCCTGTACAGGCTGCGGAAAGGACTTAGGGGGGTCAAACCACTACAGATGTGATCCTTAGGGAGGGCAGAACAACATACTAAAATTACAACTTCCTAGGTTAAAAGGGAAAAAATTTACCCCCTTGTGAAACTGGGGAAAATCAGGGTCTGTGACTTGTGCAGTCTTAGAGCCTTTGTGAACAGTATTGAGAATCAAATCAAGGTTCTGATATTTGTACTTGGGCTACATACACCAAATTTTACACACATAGTCTGAGGCCCAAGAGGAGCATGTGCTGTGATTCTCAGACATCTAGGTGCTAAGGGGCCTGAGCACTGTCCCAGAGAAACCACTAACCCTAACCGTAATGAACGGCCATCTAGAAGTTACAGAGCTGAAACACAAGCCCAAAAGACTGCAGCAAATATTCATAATGGCAGTGCATTTTCATTACTGTCATATCTCTGGAAACAAGTATGGAAGGGACTTGAGTTTGCTATAGGCCATATAGCAAGCCCTGTCACCAATATCTGTTTCAAGTCTCAAAAACACTTTGTTCCTGTGTTAAGGTAGCTGTCCATGAGAACTACCTGGGCTCTCATTCAAGTCTATAGGCCCCTGGACACATTTTTCAATATACCAATTTAAAATAGTGTAGTGCAGAAAAAAATCCACAGAATGTCGTTTGCGAGGGATTTACTTTTATTTTTTATTTTCGGGGGAGGTCAGTCAAAGTTCTTCATCAGAGGAAGAGCTACTGTCAAAGTTTTCCTCATCATCAGTGGAAGAGTCATCCACAGACAATGCTTGAGATCCCAAAACCTGTTGGTATAATGTGCAAGCGGCACCCTGCTGAGCTTGAACTCTAGACAATCTTCTCCTCAGCAGACAGAGTAGCCCCTCACGTCCTCTCCCCGTCAGTGCCTCAGTGCTGCCTGACAATGACATTAAAGGAAAACAAATAAATGCTACAAGCTCTGGACATCCATGCAAATTGTGAAAAATATTTTACTTACTTTGCTGGGTAATCCCTTCAGAAAGCTGCGAGGGAAGCTCTTCAATTATTCCAACCACACTCCGCAAGTACTCCCAGTGCTGCTTGACTTCACGAACCACAATAACCTGCTCTTCTTTCAGTCTGGTCAGCAGCATTACCTTGTCATAAACTCTTTTTTTCTTTACCATGTCGCCATGACCTGCAATTCATCACATTAAGTTTTATCAGTTATCTTACATTTCTAGAAAGTTCTGTAAATTTTTCTTCAGTGTCTTTCAACATGTGCACTTTCAATATGTGCACATGTGGAATTTGGGATTTTAAATAAGCTGCCAATCTCCTCTCCCATGTTGCTATCCTACTTCTTCCCTATACGTGTCTAATGTACTTACATTCCCAAGGCCAGGAATAGTTTTCCTCAGCCAAGAGCTCGTTGGGAGGAGGGAGATGGTCAGTTTCCCCCATAACAGCATTATGTTTTGTGATGGCATCTTCTAAGGCTTTCTTTTCTGCAGCAATCTTTTTCCTTAGCTGATGTCTCCGCTTGTTGCCATCTAGAATGTGAAACAAAAAATTATTTAGTGTATGCTTACCCACTTACAGATTAATGAACACCCATTTAAGCAAGTCTAGGCTACTTAAAACTGTATTTTTACTGTATGTTTTTTTTAAGTATTGAATGCCTTTTTTCATGTCAGGTAAAAAAAAAAATAAAATCTGTCTTAGTGGTGGCATTTTGTTTCAACTCACCAGCCTGACAATACTGCTGATATTTTCTCTGCTTGATGCTCAGGTACAGTCCTTCAATGGTTTTCTCCAGGTCATTTTGACTGGTTGTTCCTTGTGAGGAGAGATGTGTAAAATCAATTCACACCAATATCAGTTTACAATCTATGTCTTTTTCAATGTACTTTTACAAGAACTGAGGATAATGACTCTTTTAATTGTTCATAAAATGACAAAGTTTTTCACAGTACCTACAGTCCACTGCTGAACATCAGACACCCATTGCTGGACTGTGTCTTCCTGTATCGACAACTCTGTAGTCAGTTTCTTAAGGTCCTCAGATGCCTCGGAAATCCTTTGTACAGTCTGTCAAAATCAATGTTGGAGTAACAAATAGCTGAGCCAAATTTGAAAGAAATAAGTCTGTGAATCATGAAAAACATTGGTCTGGTCTTTACCTTCATGTATCGTTTGGCCAATGTCCGGTCAAGGTTTTCTGCCTTCCGCTTGTTCCAGCCACTGGCCTAGATGGTAAGGATGTCTGTGCGGACTTAATACACAATGCATATTAGGCAGTAAACCGAAAACTAAATAAGTTAGATGCATCTAAAAAATACTTACCAGCTTTTGACATGTACTTGGAACATATGGCCGTTTGAGAGAGGAAGCTGTTCACTTGTTCAACCTTCTCCCCTATCGTTGTTCCTGCTCCCTCCTGATTTCGTCCTCTCCATTTCAACTACAACAAATTTGTATGTTACCATTTGGAAGACAGGGGGTTGGTAGCGGACCAACAGTAATAATGAGAAACAAAAGCCATTGGCAATCATTACCTCACACATCCAGGAATGTGCTTTAGCATGTATGATGGAGAGAAAGAGACGCATGTTCAACAGGTCCTGTAACTCAGGACAGTGGCCCACAACCCTCTGCAGATATGGCCAGTATTTGCATATCACATCAGAGCAAAAGAACTGCACATTCTGTGAAGCAAGCTGTTTCTGGAGATATAAGGGATATGCAAATATCTCTCCGCGGAACATATTCAGTCCCTTCAGCATAATCCCATGACGGCAGACAGCAACCTCGACACCTTCCTCATCTACTTTGCTTGCAGACTTGTTCGAGAACTCTCGTGCTGCCACCCACTCGCCTGTATCACACCTCCCTTTCCCAGGATTCTATTACAGATGAAGATAAACACAGAGATGCACACAGAGAAAAGTGTTGTAAATTAATATATAACTATTGGTAATATGATGTTTTATGGGGTAAATACAATACAACAGATATGCAGAAAGTAGGCCATAATCATTTACAAAAGAAGGAGAAATGGAAATAAACCTTACATGTCTTGTTGACCCATGGATGTAGTCGACAAAGGAGGTCACCTCGGCATCCTTGGCCAGAAACACACCTTCAAAAAATCCATTAGGTCTAAAAGAATCAAAATATGGGTTAAACTTACGAAGGTTAAATCTATGGCACTCTAAAATTTAAGTGGACAAGAATTTTACACACCCTGGTTGGCTCTTAAAGCGGTAAAGCTTGCGGTTCCCATCCACTGCAACAGCCAACATGGAGGGTGTGCATGCAGGGCACTGAAACTGATGCACCTGAGAAAGCCTCTCAACCTCAAATTTCGCATAAGACCATTCCAGGAATGATTTCTGCATGGTGTCTCCACATATCTTACCACTCTGATAGGAAAAGGAAAACAAAATAGATCATGAAACCATAATAAATACATCTCAAACTCATTCAATGTAGTAGACAATTGTTTCAATCATGTACTCACCCGACCGAAGACTTTAGTGCGCTGTTCAAGCATGCCAACAAAAGCTTGCCGTGACATTCCTGGAGCAGTGATCTTGAGATCTTCATATGTAGTGAACAAATCCACTGTGTACAAAGTCTCGAAATGAACTGTGGCTGGCCAATAGCCACTTTCAACCAGATCACTGATGCTTACATCCCAAGTCTTTCCACAGAAGCAGCTGACAGTTAGAAGGGACAGATTGTATCGTCCTAAAATATATCCATCCATCCATTTTCTATACCCCTTAATCCTCTGTAGGGTCGGGGGGGGGCTGGAGCCTATCCCAGCTGACTTA
>JAPZDZ010092497.1:0-18197 GCA_029783805.1 Acanthurus tennentii
CATCAGAGGCCACGATGCGCGTCACCGTGTGGACCACCTCACAGGACAGATGTAATCTGTTCCTGTGTCATGAATAGGAGTACAAAATTAAGTGACAATTATGTTAAACACAACAGCAGGCTAATACAGGCATCATGCATGTGATCCACCTGCATTCCTGCTCTGTCATTGCCAAATAGGAGAACCTTTGGTGATATAATCTCTCCCGGTATCTCCTCCTCATCCTCCTTGCAATAATGTATTCCATCCTTTTAGATCACATTAAGAATAAAGATTAAAAGAGAGAAATATTGGAAATCACAGGTAAATCCTTAAGACACAGACTGACTTATATTTATTCAGAGCGTCTCTCTCTATTTTCTTTTCTTTTGAATTTTATGAGTTGAGGGAAGTTGAATATATCCTCCGTATCGAATGCCGTGGCTGTTTGTGGTCGGCTGAGTGATGTGAGCTCATTAGTTTGCATCACATTTCCAGCTGCCATCAGGTTGAGTTTCCATTATGCGTGACAAACATCTTTGATCTGACATCAGATGTGACGGGACAACTAATATAGATACAAATGTATATGCTGGTTCAGATGGTTACATTAAATAGTGGTTGCTGTGATTGTTTATTGCATTGAAATGTGCGTGACACTCTGGAAACCTGCCTGTGAGGTTTTGGTGACATTTGCGCACTGCGTGCCTGTCAGCCAAATTACCACTAAACCAGGCGCGCTTCGTCTGCGCCGAGAATAGACCAGGTGTGCCGTGTTTTGACAAATTGTCACTGCGCCAAACTGAATCCGTCGACACCTCCCCCTGGTGCGCCGGACAAAATTACCACTGTGCAGGGTGCACCACGCTCCGCCACCCTGCACCACGAAATTAGAGCCCCAGTGTCAACATGAAAACTTGTCTCCCCAGAGACTGAATATGTTTTAATTTGCATCCTTACATCCTAAACCAAAAGTACAGGAAATGTTAGCAAACTTACCAAATTGTTTTTGCTCTCCAGCACTTCATTTGGGATGAATGGCAGGTTGCCAAACATGGTTATCCGCTTGGATGGCACTGCCAGCAGTGAAACTTAAATAAACTCATCATTTTGGTTAATCTATTCTTGATGAGTTCTGTTATACATCTCTGCTCTTTGAAAAATGCTACCACTGCTTTATTCATGCAGAAAGCATGGGAGATGTTTCCATGGCCTACCTATTCTCCCACAGCCAGCAGCGCCTGCTCCACAGTGGAGCTGGGGTGTGGCACTGGCCCCACGTCATGTCTCAGAGACATTGGTGGTGTCTTAGTGGACACCATCCTCACCGCGAGACACAGAAAAACACACTGAAAAGCTACAAATGACTAGACTTTAACAACACACTGATATCACAAAAAAATGATCATTCAATAAATTAACAGTAAGAAAAAAACAAAATGTTTGAAAAAACCCTTTCACTTTTCTCAAACACACCTCCAGAAGGAGGAAAGAAAGACGGAGAGAAAGACAGAAAGAGTACAATAATAGTCCCCCGGTCCCCAATTACAGCTGCAAGCAGTGTTGGTAGAGACCTCAAACTCTGGCCCATCAGGTAGGCCTGGTCATGGCATCCAGTGCAATAAGTTGTAAAAAAAAAACAAAACAATTTCTTAAATATAATGTTTTTGATTTTGAAAATTTTGTGGGTTTTATTATGAAAAGTATAGGCATTACCCATGTGAACTGATCAAGTTTGATTGACATTTGCACTGTCAGGTTTGTGAGGATGAGAAGTATCATGTTTGGATTTACTTCAAGAAAAGTTTAGTTATTGATAGTTATATAATTAAACTGTAATTTAATTATTAATATCAATCGATAATTTTGGGGTACCACCCTGGGATCAGGAATCAATGACCAAACCACTTTTAGTCTCTAAAGAATGGAAAGAAAGCCTTGGCTTACCAATACTTGTAAAATATTTAACAATTAAATAGGTTTAAAGGCATGAGATTGAGTGCCGACAGAGTCAACAAGTGTTTACTACAAAATGTATTTGGCCAATGAATTCTTAAATTCAGGTCAATAAACATCCTTCTACAACTATCACTACAATGTTAACACACCAGCAATCATGAGCTAAATGAAAATACCTGTGTGTACCTATGTGTGGTAGTGTGTATGTGTGTGTGTGTTGAATTGAATTGCAGCTCTTTAGCAGCTAGAGGTGTCCTTGCCGCCCCGCACACCTCTAGCTGCTAAAGAAGTAATTGACTTAATTTCCTTAATTCAGCTTTTCGGAATACCCCCCTGTGGTCAAGAGCGGTTGTTTGCTTTGTTAATATGAAGCAAAATACATTGACATAGTCCTGAAAGGTTTAGGAGATCTCACTAATGTTTCACAAAAGTTTTGCAAGATCTTGCAAAAGTATGTATCTTTTTCTACCTTTATTTTTTTTCCCTCCATTTTTTTTTTCCAAATTTGGCTATCACTTTCCTTTTTCAGGGGAGTTCTTCAAGGCAGATTTAATCTACATTAAATCCTATAACTTAACCTTATTATTATTGTTTCTGACAGCCAACCCCAATGTATGTGGTGCACAATATTATTGGTGTGTGTACATGAGTTAGAGTATTTACGCACAACAGAGAGTATATGAAAGTGCCAGCTGGTAGTTGGTCTTTGTTGCCACAGTGCTTTTTGCCCTGTCTGGCTGACTTAA
Organism: Acanthurus tennentii; assembly: GCA_029783805.1. Classification (NCBI taxonomy): domain Eukaryota; kingdom Metazoa; phylum Chordata; class Actinopteri; order Acanthuriformes; family Acanthuridae; genus Acanthurus; species Acanthurus tennentii. The sequence goes on from JAPZDZ010092497.1 coordinate 2,685, forward strand.
GGCGACATAACAGTCGGCTCATGTTGTCTGATGTCAGATGATGTCAGCTTGGTGTGTCCCAGTCTTTGGGTGACCAACTTACAAATCTGTAAGTCATATGGATGCATATGCGCATTTTTCTTTGCTTCCTAAGCACAGTAAGGGTGCATTTGATTTACTGTTCAGGGACGTTCAAATTCTTTCACACCCAAACCACCAAAACTTTAATAATGCTGTTTGTGTTGGGACTGACTGTTTAATAACAATTAAAACAAATCTTTTCCTATTCACAATGTCAGATTACTTTCTACTACATTTCTACTCTTTATACACTATTATTTCCCCTAGTCAAGCTGCTGTAAATGTGAATTTCTCTTTGAGGTCAATAAAGTATCTATCTCTCTATCTCTCTATCTATCTATCTATCTATCTATCTATCTATCTATCTATCTATCTATCTATCTACATACAGGTATTAAAATACTTTTTAATATTTTTTCCAAGGATGCATTCAGCCTTGAAAAGTTTAACAAAATAAAGTGATGAAGGTTGTGGTAGTAGTACTGGCAAGATTTTACAATGACTTTCAGCCCTCTTCAAGATTAAAGTAGAACTTGGTTTTTGTGAATAGATAATGTTACTGAAATATCTGGTGTTGTATAAACATCCTTGTAGAGTTTTTTCACTATCTGGGTGGAATTAGAAATGGAAATAAAAGCAATATGTATATTTTAATATTTAAATTTGTTGCACAAACAAACTTAATTTCTAATTTTCAGTTGATAGTTTATCTTTAACCTCAAATTATCATAACATTAAAAGGAACCCTTCTCATATAATAAATTTCATTCCATAAATGCGGTCGTCACTGTGTCTCATGGTTTCATTACATATCAGAGAGAATAAGAACCCACCTTATGTCCAAAAATTTGATGGATGGTGACCTTTGCCCTTCTATTGTAATACAACAAAAGATCAGTAGAAAACAAAGAGAACAAAGAAAACAAGAGTGAGTGCATACTAATGAGCATACTAATGAGCTTGACATGACGCCCTTCCTGTGAGAAAAGAATCATTCTAAAGAAACATGCAAAAGTGAATTACAGAAGTGATGTTGCAGCGATCAGGTCCTAATTGGGCATGAATGGATTAGTAATAAGCCGTACGTCCTCCCTTCTATTGCGGAGAGAACAAATGCCCCCTAATTTTCCGTTTTTGTGAAATATGCGGTTCATTCATATAACCTATGCAAAAACAATTCAAACACCTGCCCTGAGAACAGGTGAACAATTGTTTGAGGCAAAACGGAGGACTTACAATGTCAGAGACTTGCCCTACTGTACATCTGCGACATGCCCGTCACCCTCTACTGCGAATCAACTTCCATACAGTCAACATACGTCTGGTGACGCTGACCTCCAACCATTGGAGGTGGCTGCAAGGGACGACTGCAACAGCAAAAGACGCTTCTGAGAGCAGAGAGCACTGCTTCAGCACCGTATGCCCATCCAGAACCTCACAGACCAGCCAACGGTTCCTGCGTGTCAGCATCCGCAGCCCTCCTGGGAAAAGCATAGAGGAAGATGTGGTTTTGGAGTGTTTCAGTGTTTCAGTGTAATTTGGACTCTGTTATCTGTACCTTTGATTGCATGGTTAGAAAAGATGGATGAATTAGATACAAGATTCAACACTCTTTTTCACAGCCATCATAACTCGATGGATGTATCATCAGCCAGAAAGAAGTTAATCTTTTAGGATCCCCCCACCATTATCAAACCCCACACCCCACTCCACCCCCTATTATTTTCATTGTTATATAAAGAGCAGCTACCAGGAACACGTCATCTGTCACTAACGTGCTTCCTACTGCACAAAGACACATAGCCACTTCTTGGACCCCAGTGTCATCCAACTCGGGATCGCCGCAGCCAGCCACTCCTCCACCCTCTTCGCCTTCTACAGCTTCGTCTACGACCGAAGATGACTTGGATTGTGACAGTTCTGCAGCACCTAACCCCAACACCATTTCGGGTAGATTCTGAGTATGGCGTAGACGAGAGGCTGACTTCTCTTTTCTTTGACACCATCAAATTTACTGTGCTCCACCTGCTCATCCATGTGATTTTTACATACCGAAAAGATTACTGGAACAGCTGTATAGCCAACCATCCCAGCCAGAGACAAAATGAGTGTTTGGACCCAATCAATGATGGGTTCTACCAGAGTCACTTCTACAACCTGAAGAGGAGACTCTGCACTCCACATTTCATTCCAGCCATTCAGTGTCTTCTGATCATGCGCAACATCAGAGTGGATGACGCCAGAGTCCGAACCGCTGCAGAGACTCCACTGCATGAGTTGAAATCCAGAGAACAGATCATCAGTCATCGATGAATTGTACGACAGCACGATTGGCAAGGATGCGTTGACACTGACTCAGCTGCAAAGGGTCAAAGAGTGTTGGGAAGACCATACATTGTTCTAATTAATCCGAGAAAAGAGCAGAAATGGGTTATTACTGGAGAAGTTATATGGAGGACTGCGTCATCATCTGTCAACTGACTGAGCTTTTGGACACAGTGACAAAAAACAGACTTTTGAACGTCATCTGAGACATACAAGTACAACGATTGGTAACATGCTGGATAAAGTCAGGTCTCACCTTACACCTATGTTGTGGGAGCTGATTGTCCAACAAGCAGTGTCTCTGAGCAAACCCTGTATGTCAGAAACATTTGAAAAAATTATCGCTGAATGGATTATCGCTGAAAATTGTCACGATATAAGAGTTTATCACTTATTGAGTCTGTATGCCTTATTTGTAGATGTGATCAGCCACTGTCTGAAAAACAACTCCTCTGTAAATTTCTTGGATGAATTTAGAAGATTACACTACCTTATTCATCAATCTCAAGGCAGTGCCATTTTAGTTCATACCTTATACATGTTGAGATGTTAAACTTTTTTTTGTCTGTTTTCTAACCAATACCTTTCATCTTGTCAAAGTAATAGTAATAGTAATTTTAGATATTCCTAAAATATTCCTTTGATGATTAATAGCATGATTGTGATTTTTCCAACTATCTTGTCATTGTATTATGTGATTGCTTTTTTGAACATTAAAACTTTATGACCTCTAAAAAACACTTTTTTTTGGTACGTTGAAAAACTATAAGACGATAAACCCACAGAAAATAAATCATTGGCTTTGCCATCAGTGAGAGAAGAGTGGGGTTGGTTGTTTTCAAGAAAACAGAAAGCATGGCTAAGAAACAGCGAATGAAAAAACTGTATTACAACCCAGCCCATCCAGGTAGTTTTGGAGGTGTGGAAAGATTGAGGTGAGTCATGCAAGATGAAACGTGGGAGAAAGTAAGGGTGATAAGCGTCAGTGAAAGCGTTTTTATCAGAGCAGTTAGATAAACACTCCAGAACACATTTTCCCCGCAACAGAGTCTTTGTGTCTAGGCCTTTGAATCAATTTTAAGCTAACCTCTGCAATAAGCAAGCCTTAGCTGAACAAACAATGGGTTCAAGTATTAAGTATATATCAAGTAAGCAGTATGCCTGCTGCTGGGCACGGTCAGAGTCACGGGAGATTACGGTGATATGGCCAGCATGAGATATAATATGATACATTATCTACCTGTGTCCAAAATTCACATCAAGAGTATTAGCATCAAGATTAAAATGGATCGCAACAGGTGTGTGGACTCTGTCTTTGGAAAAAACATCGTGAAGCTTCACTTTAAACCCTTTGGATCTTAAAACCATCAGTAATATAAAGCCAAATCTGGATAGAAAAAATGAAAAAAGGTGGCTCACTCAGCTATCAGAGCGGATCCTCATTGTTTCGTCAATTACTATGAAAATCAAGCAGGGGTACCTTGCCCAGTTTTTGTGGGGTATCTGTCATATACGGACGAGGTATAGGCTCCATATTTTCAAGGCTGTTTCACTTCTGACCCCTCTGATGAAAAAAACTTCATCTGAAAACAGACGCCACCAGCATCACCTCCAATGTGGTCAAAAGCACGTTGGAGAATCTGGTCAATACAGAATCAAGAAGGGGCCAGGGGCATTATGGTTTTGCCCCATAGACCGGAGAAACAACAGCCAAGCCAACAAATTCCCACAAAAGCCAGAGAGGGAGTAAAGAAGAAAGCATTAGTCGTAGTCGTCTGCAAAGCTCACATCAGAAATCAGCCAAGCGCACCCTGGCAGAGCTGGATTTATTTTCAGTTCCATGGGGGTCCTATCAAATTCTTTTTCCCGGAGAAGTGAAAAGTACCCGGATTTGAATGACACACTGTTACACCTCCCGGTGAAAATCACCAACGGCAATGGTTCAAACTTGGACAACGATGCGGCGGTGGTTTTAATCAATTATCCTCTCAATACCATCTTCAATCAATGTGACATCATTCTCGGGGATAGAGAATGACTTTATTACAAAGACATGACTGGGTCTATGGACTCCATCCAGACCACTGATGGTCCAAACACAGGGCTAAGCCAGAGAGCCACCTTAACAGCTCACTCCGCTGAAAGACACCTGCTAGGTCCCCTCCATGGAGACATTTTTCTGCGAAAGACTTCTTCTTCTTCTTTTGAACATGCTAGACATCAGAATTAAGCCCACACAGGTCACCTATGCCTCATGGGAGCCCACAGCTCGAGCTTCCATCTCAGTATACTGGGGGCCTCACTGCATGTCAAAAAAGTCCCCGTTTTCCCAGCCGTTCTTCTGGGTCACACAGCGGCCCTGCTAAAGGGCAATGGCCTCTATCCTCTGTTCCACGTCAACGTGAAAACATACTCCATCCAGCAGAACTCTAGGGCATGCAACCAGGAGAACCTGTTTCTGGGCATCATACCGAAATATGTGGTGCTAGGCATGGTACACCATGAGGCCTTCATGGGGAGAAGAGACCTGTCTCCCTTTAATTTCATCCACAGTGAAGTGGAATACTTAGCCCTCTTCCAGGATGGGTGTCAAGTTCCTGGCAAGGCTTTTCAGCCCCAATTTAACCAGTGGATTTCAGTCAGGGAGTTTTACAACATGTACACCACCACAAGGAGAAACCTGAAAGATTTACCTCTGGGCCTCAACCGCCAGGAGTTTGAAAATGGATACACCTTATTCATGTTCAACCTCAACCCTAAAGAAGACAGCCCTGGCCCTGTCTCTCTCATCTAACAGCAGTTTAAGACTGGAGATGATATTCAGGGTACCTTTGCCTCAAACCACCACTCAAATCATTTACACCTGTTACGATTCTATACTGGAGATTAACTCTAAAAGACAGGTGTTGGTGGATTACTATTGATTTTTCTGAGCATGAATAATCATCAACTGGAAAGTCATTTGCTGGAAGATGATCAACTACCTTTACTGAATCCTTCTTTCAGAACTCTGGCTTATTTTAGTGTGAATACGCACAAAGGGCATAGGCCTGGAGAACACTGGCTAGCTCTGTAATTGGAAGAGGGTGGCAAAGCCACTTTTTTTTTACTCTCATGAATTTCTGCCAATTTTTTCTCATTACCCTTTGAGCATTTTACAGTTTTTGGAGAATCAACGCCAAATAAAAACCATCTTTTACCATGATCACAAGGTTCAACACCCCTTGTCTGTAATGTGTGTTCAGCATTGTGTTTATTATCTCTGTCAATGTGCCTGTGGATTATCTTTTGAACAAGTTTTGTCTATGTATGATAAGAATGTGATGCACAATGATCTTAAAGTTCTTAAGTTTGTGAAAAAACACAGTAGTTGTGTTAGAAACCATAACTCTGTTAAACAAGTAGCTTGTTCTCTACAAATGTTTAGCAATTGTTACCATGTTTGATTTAAAAAAAAAAAAAACAAACTCTGTAGACGTTAAATGGTTCTGAATAAATGCTTTATCGTGGAAGAACTAAAAATGTTGTCTCAGTTTTTTCTTCCAAATGTGATTACATGCTAACCCACTGTGGGGAAAGGGTAACATTTTTCTATCATCTCGATCTCAGTTTTTTATTTTCTTCTCCCCCTCAAGGGTCTCACTCAGCGAAGGAAAAGGGCCACATTTTTCTTTTTCTGCATTGCTCTCCATTTTTGCTCCTTTTCTTCTTCTACTTCTTCTTGGTTAAACAATCTACTCCCTCGTGGGGCTGGCGACACCTTCCGCTCCATCCATTTTGAGCAGTTCATATTGCTCACCAGTTTGAGGATTATTGACCAAGGATGAGGGGATGTTGAGTTCCGCTAGAGCGTTAAAAAAGTCATCCACTCTCTGGGTTAGGTACGGGGTTTCTTTTTGCAGGAGAGAGCGAGACTTTTTAATAAACTGATCACATGAGACCTCTCCATGGCCTTCCCCTTAAAAACAAATTCCTCTTTGGAATTCAAACCTGCGTCCCCATGGAATAATTTCTCCAGGATCTACTTGCCGTTTTTGCAATCACGCAGGGCCATGTTTTGTAATATCTCCCTGCCACCTCATCATCTGCTCAAGTCTCCTGCTCGTTTTGAGGTCAGCCTCGGGGGTGGAAAGGTCGCGATGCAGAGTCAGAGTCACTTGACACTCATCCCTGCTTCATGAAGGTCAGATATCTTCGCAGAAAAGCATCGTATTTCTTCATTTTTTCATGTTGAGTTAATCCAGATTAATTTGATATCGCTTTTATTTTAAAGTCCTCTTCAACCGTTTGTCTGATAGATGAAGGAGAAGACTGGAGTCTGCTCAGATGATTTAACTGTTGAGGTGAAATGATAAACATTTTAAGCATTTTGAGGTTTTTTGCTCCCTTTTCCCTAACTAAGACCTTCTAAATACACTTCCCAAAACCTGACTGAGGATAGGCACGGTGGCTGACAGCATGGGTAGAATGAAACCCCTGGACTGTTAAGGCAGAGATTCGCGTTTGCTTTTTAGGCTGTTTTTTTTTTTTTTTTTGTTGGCCAGCAGTCTGATGATATTTTTTCTTCTTTTCAACTTTTTGTACTGACAGGTAGTCAGCGGTATGTTTCCTCCCAGAAGATTTAAGGCTGCCTCGCACAGAGCTTGGAGAAAGTCGTTGGGGCAGTGGACGAGAATGTCTTTACGTTTGCGGGGTGCGGTGTGGTACAGAGCTCTGAGTAAGGCAGCGTTTCTTTTTGAACACACTGACAGGGCTTATCCAGATTTATCGACGTACGCCATGGGCCACTGGTGAGGGAGTATTACCAATATCAGTCTGTATCAATCTGGGCAGAAGGGTGTGAGGTTGATGATTAAATACCCCTGGGGATCCTTGACCGCGTCTTTGTGACTTTCTAAGGAAAAGGCCTCTTGTGAGGGGAACATTTGATGAGCCAATATTTTGATCTGTGATTTGTCACATGAGTTTTTAAACAACACCAGATAGTTGCTGTTCAGACTAATAATGCGTCTTTTTTCCCTGATAACATAATTTTTCAGACAACATCATCTCAACTCATATTCCGATGATGTCTGTACTGTGTGAATATTTTAACCACATCAGGATGGTCAGAGGCTTGGAAAATCACATCATCCAATTTTATCAGATGCTTCTGGTCCAGAGGAAACAGGTCTTCTTTTTCAAAAGAAGCAGGCAGTCCTTTGATAAATTTAATGTCTTTATTTATCATTTGAAGCTCAGTGTACATAGGTTGAAATGAAGTATATATCCATACAATGATATCAGGTTTGGCGTTCATGATATGTTCACAGTCTTCCAGTACACTTTTTACAAAATTACTTTTGCCTCATCTGCTGGGTCCCACAATTAAACATGAAAAAGGCACAGTAAACTTAGGGTCAAAATCAATCTTCTCCATATCACTAAAGCGTGACCTTTTTAAACAAAAACAAACAAAAACAAACAAAACAAAATAAAAAAACTAGTAACCAAAAGGTAAGGTGGTTCTGTCTGCAAAGAGTCATCTTTTGTCATACACCGCTCTAAACTTTTTCTAAAGTTACATTTTTCAAGCTGAAGCTTTTTTTATCTTGCGCAATGTTGTGCTGAGGGGTCTTAAGCACCCTCTCCCTCTCCTCCGCAGTTTTGTTAAGATAGCTCTGCACCAGCTCTCTTCAGCCGTCAAAGTTGACCACATCGCAGCATTCCTGAGTCTGTGTATTGCCTTTGATGCGCAATACTACTTTTTTCTTGTCTCTAGTGTGGTAGGCATAACTCTTTGGACCCACTGAGACAAATTCCTTAATACTATCATCCCCTAGCTCGTCAGTCAACTGACCCAGATATTTCCCCACTTCTAGCGCGTCTCCCCTTCTTTTACCACATAAATCAGGCTATCGGTATCGGTGTAAAGGACTCTCTCTTGCAACTGCTCCAGATAACCATTCATTGTTAAACGTGCATGAGCCATAGTGAAAGCGGCTATGAAGACGCTGTTGCATCTCCCTGGAGGTATGACACATCCTTCTTTGTAATTCCACTGAAACAATGTCGTTGTCGTTGATAAAGTGGAAATACTTGATGTGGTATTCCCTCAAAAATAACATGCGGTGAAATTCTTCAGGGATACAGATGAGGGTAGCCTGAGTGAGGTTGCTTCTCTGTGCAAATTTACCCCAGAGGCTGTTAAGACACCTGACTTATGGGAGGGTTCACCCCAATTTTATCAGGGTCTAACTAGATCCCCCAATGAGTCCGATAATCTCTGATGTACTTTTCCCTGCTCTCATGATCCTTCGCTTCCGGTGGGAAGCCTGAGGCTTCAGTGTTTACCATTCAGGAAGGTACGCATGTAGTCCACAAAAATGGAACTGCTTTGCTTCTTAAAGTGCCACACCTCAATAATTTTGAGGAGTCTATAGCCTAACTCGAGGGCTTTGTTGGGTTCAGTGCTGACCCAGACCCCCGTAAGTGCTCTGGCCTTGTCATTGTGCTGGCAGGGACCATCCTGATGATGATTTCCTTCGAAAAGTTTTGTGAGGTAAAACAGGGAAATAGAGTTGGCAAGGAGGGTAGACCACAGCCTTTATGAAGCCAAAGTACATTCGTGGGTCATCAAAGTCTCTGTAGATGATGGTAGGGTGGCCTAGAGGGTAAGAAAAGTTGCAATTGACATATGGATAAAGGAAAGTAATGCACGGTTTCCTTCGGCCCGGCTGGTCCTGCCCTGGAATAGGGCCTGATGTGGTGACATCAGTTGGGGAGCTCGAAAGCTCTGGATAAACTCTCACTTGCTGGTCAGTTTTAGTCATTTCTATCCAAACGCACTCTCTCATCACAATGGTGCGAACACCATTAATGACCCCTTAACATCTCCAACTTCTCCTTGCTTGCCGCATGCAACTCCTCATAACGTGTGCCCTTTAAAGGGTTGATGTTGTGCAGTTGAAAACACGAAGGACACCAGTGATAGAAGCACCTTTGAAACTCCCAGACATATTTTACACCCTGGAACTCGGTGTAGCCGGCGACAAAGTATTTCCCGATCTGTTTTTCACCAGTGTTTAGGGTGTGAAATTGGTGAGAAAACACTTTCATGCAGTCCGAGGTGATGCTACTGAAAGGGTCCATGTTAGTTTTGTTGAGAAACCCCTATCTGAATTTGAGACACCCCTTGTGGCTTCTCTGAGCTGAAGAGGTGGGGAAAGTGACCCTTGCTCTGGTCACTGAAACCCAGCACTTTGGGCATAGCGCTGGGACACATGATGAGGAAAGACAGGGAGTCAATAAGTCTTGATTTAAAATCGCCGTCTTCAAAACAGAAGCCTTACATGAGAAGGGTGGGTCTGAGACCCATTTTTAACATGTTGTTGAGGACCAAGTAGCCATAAAATCCTTTAAAATTGTGTGCTACACATGTAGTGTCATGGTATAGCGGTCTCCTGTACTTGAGCAGAAAATCCCTGATGTAATTTAGGCCATACCATGACCATTTCAACCCTCGCAACATTTTGGTACACACAAGGAAGGGAGCGTGCACACCCTAATGATCAAGGAATGTTTTAAAATTGTAGAAAATCAGTTTCTCGCTGTGCTTTTCAGTCTGGGGAGAGGGCTGAATGTAGTACAGCTGATCTCTGTCAAAATGCCTGTGTCTAAAGCCAACATTTCCCCACAGATAAGACATTTGGATGGGTAGCAGTCATGTTTTTGCCCCGTTTTAGTCATCACACATAGTAATCTTTCTTGCATTGGGACATATTTTCATCAAGTCACAATCACTGGCATATATTTTGCTCACAAGTCTTAATTAAGGCTCATTGTGTCTGATCAGACATGTGGGTGAACGGCAGTGTCTATTCAATCACTGCAGACAATAAGGGTGAAGCTTTCAGCTGCACATGCTGAATCTAATAGTATTTATCCCATAATAGTGGTTTTGAAATAAAAACAGGAACAGAGATTGGGATGGTTTGGGAAAATCTGTCTGAAAACAAGAGAGGGTTCTATCCTCACCGTGTCTGCAAAACACCACAATTTTCCGATCCAGAATGTTTTCAAATCAATGAACGTGGTTAAAGGTCATTGGAGTCTGCTCTGTCAGACTGGCCTGATGTTGTAACTCTTCCCCTGGCTGTGCTGCCTGCTTTTTGGTGAGGTTGGGGTCATGCTAGGCTGATGGCGAAGCAGAGCAGGTTATCTGTGTTAGTTAATCGCATACAGATGCTGCACTCTCTTTTTGAGAATCTCTATGTCTAGAGTTTTTTCCAACTTTCTTTTTTTACAACCCCCACTTGGGTTTCTCACTACCTGTATGGTTAATTCTATGGTACTGTCCTTCAGAATTTCCTTGTTTGATTGTCCTAGTCCAATTGTTTCTTAAAACACAGCTGTGGCGATAAATAGCTTTCTGGGTTACAGCAGTTACAGCAGTTAGCCATTATCTACTGCTAATGGCTGCAGAGGAATAGATGTCCTGTCTAGGTTATCGTCCGGCACTTAGGCTGCATCGTTTGCATCTTGATTCATTTCGTCTATAATTTGAAAAAGACCGCTTAAACCCTTTAATTCTTCACTTTCATCCATATTGATGAGGGTTTAAATAATTTGTGCTATTTCTATTAAAACTACACAACACAGCTTTGTTTTCTTTTCTTTTAATTAATTTATGTGTTACAATGTCACATCATGCGTTGGTTACTAGCTCACATCCCCATTTTTGAAAAATCTGTCTTACATTTTTGCACACATATTTCTGATCAATCTTAAGATCTTGCCTGTGTTAATGAGCATTTCCCAAATATTTTTTCTTTTTTTCGACCATCAACCTGCCATTGGACTCCTTGGGCTCCTTGGCCTTGGGATTTTCAAATTTTTGAAGAGCACTGTTCTGGATGGGGAGATGGCAATCAGGGGGTGGCAGCTTCCATTCTCAGGCTATGTTATTCTCCATGATTTGATCTATCAACTCTTTAAGTCATGACAGCATACATTTATTAACAAACGTTTGTTAATAGTTTAGAACTGGTGGTTTAGAATTTTGGTTGGCATGGCATGGTTTAGAACTTTATGAATGTTAACAAGTCGACTTACCATAATCTGACAGTGAGTAGTCATCCAGTTCAGCAGCCTGATCAGAGAAAGTGGTACAGCTTGTTGACTGCCTTTCTTCAGGCAGAGGCGGGTGTATCTCAGCAAACACTTGGGGCCCTATTGTACACCCGGCGCAAATGCGGTGCGCCAGTGGAGCAGGTGTCATTGCTATTTTACATTCGGCGCAAACGGAATTTTGGCCGCAAGTGTAAGATAGCAAATCTACTTGCGCTGGGTCTGTGCGCCGTGGGGCGGAGGTCTGAGAATGAAGGCAGAATGGAGGCATGTCCTGGCACGTTTGCTATCTTACACCCGGCGCAATGAGGTCAAATGCGCCAGGAGTTTAGACCAGCCAAAACCTGGTCTAAATGGAGGCTCAAACGTAAAACAGCCTGGACGGTAAGACAGGGCGCAGTTGGCCAACATGCTCACACACAATCACACACACCTTTCTTTTCTGTTTTTGCCTCTCAGCAGTGTAAAATATTTAAGTGTGCTTTTGACATATTTATCTCGCGTTTGGCTAAGAAGCACACACTACTTTCATTTATGTAAGGTCCCCCCCACAGACACACACGTTAATTTCAAATTAGGAATTACTGTATTATGACAAGGCCAGATCCCCTCTTGGGTCTAGCCTTGTCGTGGCGAGAAGGCTTGTGAATTCCAGTGACCCTGAAGAGCGATACCGTCGGGAGCTTGCTCATGGTAGGGTCACCCTTGGCGGGCCAGTCTCCAGGGTAGGTTCCAGACAAACAAAGACCCCAGCGTGTCGGTACGCTGTGAGGTGGCAGCCCCACCAACTGACTATCCTGCGGAGGGCTAACAACACCCCCAGGAGAAACCCTTTTGTTACGAAACTGACCAGAAGAAGAAGCTGGACTGCCCAACACGGTAATGGACTCCTGCCTGCCCTCGACCAACGAATGCGGATCAACCTTCGTCATAGGACTCCTGTCGCCACATGGAATGTCCCTTCGCCCCGGAGCCGCCATCCTGCTGTCACGAGAGCTTTGCCGCTATAACATCACCCCGGCAGGGCTCTGTGAACCTCGATGGCAAGGCAATGGTGAAATAACAGCAGGAAACCATTGCTACCTCTGGAGCGGACCCGAGAGACGGACAGGTCTCTATGGAGTTGCACTTGCCATCCCAAAGGCCCTCCGCAAGTCCCTCATCAGCCCGCTTTTTCCACCAACACGGCAAGATGACTGTAGTGGTTGCCTGTGCCCCCACTGATGTAGCCAGTGAGGAAGTCAAGGATGCCTTATTTGACCAACTCCATCAGGCTATCGGTCAAGCTCCACCACACAACATCACCATCATCCTCACAGATGCCAATGCCACCCTCTCCAGCGATAATCGGTCCACCGGCTCACCTGTCGGCACAACTTTTGCTGACAGTTCCACAAACGATAATGGCAACCGCCTACTCCTTCTCTGCCACCAGAACAACCTCTGTATTGCTGACACCTGGTTTCCTCAGAAACTCATCCATCACTGGACCTGGTACAGCCCAGATGGTAGAACCAGGAAGGCGCTGGACCACATCCTCATTTCTCAACGCTGGAAGTCATCTATCACTTGGAAACACTGACCATCGCCTGCTGGTGGCCCAGCTCAAGCTCAAGCTGTGAGCCAACCAGCACACCAACTTTCAACCTTGCCTGGACTCCTCCCGATTCAGTGACCCCATCATTGCCTCAGATTTCAGTCGCTCCATCCGCCACACCCTTGAATCCCTGGCTAGTGACAAAGTGACCGATTGGCAGACCTTCAAGGAAAGTGTCATCCAGACAGCTCACAATGTCCTCGGACGCCCACGACCCTCCCCAAAAAAGCCTTGGATATCTGAGAAGACACTCAACATCATTAAACGCTGGCGTGAGGCCCGACTCCGAGGCGACCTGACAGAGTATAGGCGACTGAACCGCCAGAGCAATGTGGCCATAGCTGAGGACAGGGAAAAGTTTTGGCAAGCAGAAGCTCAACACCTCGAGGCTGCGGCCAGTGACAACAACATGAGCCGTGTCTTCAGTCTGCTGCGCCAAGCGCCCTGGTAAAGGATTCTGATGGGAACATTACAGCAACTGAAGCTAAATGCCTTGAGTGCTGGAAAGAGCACTTAAGCCTCCTTTTGCAGCATGATACCACTCCGGCCGATCCCACCATCCTGGCTGCTGCAATTGCTGCAGTGCCTAGCAACGCCTGCAGCACAGACCGTTACATCCGAGGAAGTCCGAGCCGCTCTGCAAAAACTCAACAACAGGAAGGCCCCCGGCATCTGTGCAGTAACCACTGAGATGCTAAAATCAGGCGGGGATAGCATCATAGAGTGGCTCACCCACATATTTAATCAGGCTTGGGAGACCGAGAGGCTTCCTAGCGACTGGACCAGAGGAGTCATCCTACCCTTCTGGAAGCGCAAGGGTGACAGACTTGTCTGCGGCAACCACAGAGGCATCACTCTTCTCTCCATCCCTGGCAAGCTCTTCACCAAGATTTTGCTCATGCGTGCTCTCCCAGCCATCAGAGGCTGCCGCCGTCCCCAGCAGGCTGGCTTCATGCCCAACCGTTCAACAACAGACCACATCTCTGCCGTTCGTCTGCTGATAGAAAAGACCTGTGAATTCTGTAAAGACCGCCATCTGTACATCGGGTTCATAGATCTGAAGTCTGCCTTTGACACTGTCTGCCATACCTTACCGTGGAGTATCCTTCAGGCCCTTGGAGCACCATCTAAGATCGTCGCCTTGTTCAAGCTGCTTTACAGCAACGCACAGAGCTGTGTCCGTATTAACGGCAGTGACTCCGACTGGTTTCCCATCTCCAGTGGCGTACGCCAAGGCTGCGTGGCTGCTCCGGACCTCTTCAATTGCGTCATTGACCATCTGATGTCCAGGGTCTGTGATCGGGTCCCCGGAGTGTCCTTCGGCAGCTACCACCTGACTGACCTGGAGTATGCTGATGACACCATCCTGCTCAGCACATCCTACCACCAGTATGCTCTGGGAATATACAGCTATGAGGCAGAGAAACTTGGCCTTCAAGTGAACTGGGCAAAAACTAAGTTCATGTATGTCGGTGACGGACCAGAACCACCTCCCTTGCGACTTGATAGCGACATCATAGACCCTGTCAAGAACTTTGTGTATCTGGGGTCCATAGTGACAGACAAAGGGGACCTAAAACCAGAGATTGTCCACAGAAGAGCCCTGGCAGCATCAGCTCTGCAGTCTCTCTGGAAACCACTCTTTTATGGCTCGGAAACATGGCCCCTAAACAAAACCTTGGCCACAAGTTTAGATGGTTTTGACAGCAGGGCTCTCCGAACCATCAAGAACATCAGGTGGCCCAAGCGGGTCTCCAATGAAACCCTCAGAGCCCGCACTTGCCAGCCCCAAGCATCTTGCTTGGCTGCGCAACGTCGCACCCGCTGGTTTGGTCATGTCCTCCGCCTTCCCCATAACCATCCAACCAGAGCCATTCTCCAATTTGACCCGAGGGCCGCAGGCTGGAGACGACCTCGAGGCAAGCCCCCCACCCGGTGGCTCGACGTCATTGCGGGTGACCTCCAACAACATGGAGTTACTGTTGAGGACGCAGAACAGCTGGCACAAGACCACCAGCACTGGAAAGAACTTGTTCATCTGGTCAGCTCAACACACAGGGATGGGATGGGCCCACCCCCGCATGAGCTGGATTGATTGATTGATTGTATTCATATTGCCAAATTAATCTCAATGAACAGGACAGGTTCGCAACTGTTGGATCGTCTTTAACAGATCATTTGCTGACAGCAGAAGCAAACTTACTTGTTTGTATTTATTTCATCAGAAAAATTATAGGATTAAATAATAATTATCTATAACATGAACCCTGAGCAAAGAGTTCTGTCTACTCACCCCTGAATCGGCTTTCTTAGTTTAAATTCAATATCAACAAGCGGCTGAAAGAAAAACAGTCCATCAACCATTAATTACCACATGTATTCTATTCACAAAATGCGTGCAAACTGCGTGCGTGCGTGCGTGC
>JAPZDZ010092828.1:0-18142 GCA_029783805.1 Acanthurus tennentii
ATTTATAGGAACCCAACAATTGAAAGCAATTCCCACATGAGCAAGCACTTGGTGACAGTGGCGAGGAAAAACTTCCTCGGGCAAAACACAGGCAGAAACCTCAGCCAGATCCAGACTCAGAGGTGGGCGGGATCTGACAGCACCGGTTGGGGGTAGATAGAAAGGGGAGAGAAAGCAAAGCTTTCTGGGAAGATACTATTAATAATACTAGTACCAATACCAATAATAACAATGCAAGTAATAATAATATGATAATAATAATAATACTAACAATTGCTCTGAGCATCAAGTAGAGCCACAGCGGAAGGCACAGCTAAGATCAGCAATCCCAGCGCAACTTCAGTCCATGGGTATCTGCGAGACGAGAAAGCACAAAGACTCTGGGGAAGGTGGCTAGTTAGTAAAAGTAATAAATTTAGCATGAATGCAGAACATATCCAGAGAGAAATGAAAGACAGGAGCTCAGTGTGTCAGGGAGTCCCCCAGCAGCCTAAACCTATTTAGCAGCATAACTAGGGGCTGGTCCAAGGCGAGCCTGTACCAGCCCTAACCATAAGCTTTATCAAAAAAGAAGGTTTTAAGCCTACTCTTAAATGTGGAGAGGGTGTCTGCCTCCCGGACTGAAATTGGAAGATGGTTCCACAGGAGAGGAGCTTGATAACTGAAGGCCTTGGCTCCCAATCTACTTTTAGAGTATTTTGGAACCACCAGTAGGTCTGCATCCTGAGACCTTAATGGTCTAGTTGGATAAAAGGGTACTACGAGCTCTTTAAGATAAGATGGTGCCTTGTCGTTAAGCGTTTTGTAGGTAAGAAGATGGATTTTGAATTCTATTCTAGATTTTACAGATAGCCAATGCAGAGAAGCTAATACTGGAGTAATGTGATTTCTTATCCTAGTTCTTGTCAGTACATGTGCAGCGGCATTTTGGATCAATTGCAGACTCTTCAAAGACTTTATGGTGCACCCCGATAGTAAGGAGTTGCAGTAGTCCAGTCCGGAGGTAACAAATGCATGGACTAATTTTTCTGCATCTTTTTATGATAAGATATGCCTGATTTTTGCTATGTTACAGAGATGAAAGAAGGCAGTCCTTGAGAATTGTTAATATGAGAGTTAAAGGACATATCCTGATCAAAAATGACCCCCAGATTTCTTACAGTGGTACTGGAGGCTGAAGTAAAACCCTCTAGAGTAGCTATATTATGGGATAGTTTGATCCGATGTTGTTTAGAGTTTAGTGATAGAAAATTACAGGCCATCCAGGTCTTAACGTCCTTAAGACAAGCTTGAAGTTTAGCTAATTGATTTGTTTCCTCTGGCTTAATTGATAGATATAATTGGCTATCATCTGCATAACAGTGAAAGTTAACTGAGTGCTTTCATATAATATTGCCTAGGGGAAGAATATACAGGGTGAATAGTATTGGCCCAATCACTGAGCCTTGTGGAACACCGTGACTAAAGTTGCTGTATACAGAGGATTCGTCATTAACATGAACAAACTGAAAGCGATCCCATAAGTAAGACTTAAACCAGCTTAATGCTGTCCCTTTAATGCCTATAATTGTAGTGGCAGATTCCTCTTTAACAGTTTTAAAAGCCACCTGAATGATACGAGCTTGACTGATGATCTGATGCGCTTCCACTTTCATTCATTCAATAATTGCATTACTCACAGGTCTGCAGTTGATGTCCCATTTATTTTGGCAGATGAGGATTCCATGATTCAACATCAACACAACAAAAATTTATCCCGTGGTTTACGTTCCCCATTTCACGTTCAAAAAACATATTGCGTCCAGCTCGTCTCAACCTGAACAAAGCCAAAGGCTGACCTCCACACCTGTGCTGGCTGACCTATATAACTAAAACTCCACCCATAACCAAACATCTTCTGGACAGGTGTAGATTAATCTATGAATTAACATAAACAACCCATTTACTTATATTAAAATAAATACATTTAAATGAGATTGATCCTTATGATTAATTATTTAAACTAAAGCTTTAATTTGCTGACTTAAATATAAATTCTTCAAATAAGTTTGAAATGGCTTCTACTATGCCAATTGAATGTTCCAGTCTCTGCAGAAGAATATGGTGGTCAATCGTGTCAAATGCAGCACTAAGATCTAACAGAACAAGTACAGTGACAAGTCCCCTGTCTGATCCCAGGAAAAGATCATTAGTTACTTTTACCAGTGCTGTCTCAGTGCTATGATGTACTCTGAAGCCTGATTTAAATTCCTTGAATAGGCCATTGTTATGCAAGAAACCACACAATTGATTGGCAACTGTTTTCTCAAGAATCTTAGAGAGAAAGAGGAAGTTAGACATAGGTCTATAGTTATCTAAGACCCCGGGATCAAGATTTGTTTTTTAAGAAGAGGTTTAATAACAGCTACTTTAAAAGACTGAGGTACATACCCTGTTGATAAGGAAAGGTTTATCATATTTAGTAGAAAAGTATCAACTAAGGGCAAACTTTCTTTAAGCAATCTAGTTGGGATGGGATTTAGGAGACAGGTGGATGGTTTGGGAGAAGAATTTGTAGTAGTTAATTGTGGAAGGTCAATGGGAGAAAAGCAGCTTAAATGTACATCTCGTTTTACAGATACTTTTGAGGTTTCCAAATTAGGGTATAAATTAATGCCAGTGGAGGGCATAAGGTGAAAGATTTTGTCTCTTATAAGCATGATTTTATCGTTAAAGAAGCTCAGAAAGTGATTACTGTTGAGTGACAAAGGAATACAAGGTTCAATAGAGTCATGACTCTTTGTCAGCCCGGCTACAGTGCTGAAAAGAAACCTGGAGTTGTTCTTGTTAACCTCTACTAATGTTGAGTAATAGGCTGCTCTAGCAGTGCAGAGGGCATTCTTATATGTTTTAAGGCTATCTTGCCAGGCTAATCAGAATTCTTCCTGATTGGTGGATTGCCATTTTCTTTCCAATTTTCGCAATGCCTGCTTTAACTTTCGTGTTTCAGGGTTATACCTTTGAGCTAGTCTCTTTTGTTTTATTAGCTTTTTTTCAGAGGAGCAATAGAATGCAGCGTCATACGCAAGGAACCTGCAGCACTTTCAACCAGATGATCAATTTGGGCGGAATTGAAAGAAGTATGGGAGTCATCTTTGATGTTAACATGTGTCATTGAATTTAGGGCCAAAAGAATTGTTTCTTTAAATTTAGTTACAGCACTTTCAGATAGGCATCTAGCATAATAATTTTTGGCGACTGGTATGTAGTCTAGTAACAAGAATTCAAATGTTATTAAGAAATGGTCCGATAAAACAGGATTCTCTGGATATACCGTTGGCTGTTCAATTTCAATGCCATAAGTCAGAACAAGGTCAAGGGTGTGATTAAGACAGTTTGTGGGTTTGTTTACAGTCTGACTGAAGCCAATTGAGTCCAATAATGATATAAAGGCAATGCTAAAGCTGTCACTATCAACGTCCACATGAATATTAAAATCTCCTACAATAATTACCTTGTCTGTTTTAAGGACTAAACTTGATAAAAACTCAGAGAACTCTGTCAAAAATTCTGAATATGGGCCAGGAACATGGTACACTACAACAAATAGGATAGGCTGTAATATTTTCCAATTTGGGTGTGAAAGAGTAAGGACAAGATTTTCGAATGAGTTGTAATATAATTATGGTTTAGGTGTTATTTAAAAGCTAGAGTTAAAAATAGCTGCAACTCCAACTCCTCTGCCCATGCCTCGAGGAATGTGAGTATTTAAATGACTGGAGGGAGTAGCTTCATTTAAATTTACATATTCCTCGGGACCTAGCCAGGTTTCAGTAAGACAAAATAAATCGATGTCATAACCGAAATTAAATCGTTCACTAATACAGCCTTGCTTGACAGTGATCTGATGTTAAAGAGCCCACATTTGACCCTCGTATTTTGTTAATTTAGCACTGGTGGTTTTCATTTTTATTAGATTTTGACGGGGGGGCAGACACCGTTTCTATGGGGTTGTGGGTGAGTAGCTGCTCTGATGGAAGCACAGAGAGGTGTGTAAGACTACAACTCTGCTTCCTGGTCCCAACTCTGGGTTGTCAGGATTTAGGTCGACTAATGAACTTGTCCAGATTCCTAGAAATGAGAGCTGCTCCATCCCAAGTGGGATGAATGCCGTCTCTCCTAATAAGACCAGGTCTTCCCCAGAACGTCTGCTAATTATTTACAAAGCCTACGTCGTTCTCTGGGCACCACCTCGACAGCCAGTGGTTGAATGACGACATGCGGCTAAATATGTCATCGCTGGTCACATTAAGCAGGGGCCCAGAGAAAACTACGGAGTCCGACATAGTTTTGGCATATTCTGTTCAAATAAATTGAAGGCAACTGGACTCAGTAATATGTCTGTGAAGACGTTTCGCCTCTTATCCATGTCTGTGTCTTGACAGGCATAGTCTAGCCTTATTTGAACAGAATAACTATGACCTGGATGAATGAGAACATTCACAGATAAGTTTTGGTGTATGTACACAGCGACTCAACATTAATTTTGGTGACCTCCGATTGGCGTAACCGGATGCCATTACCGCCGACGTGAATAACAATTTTATTAAATCTACGATTAGCCTTAGCCAGCAGTTTCAAATTAGATTCTACGTCACCTGCTCTGGCCCCTGGGATGCATTTGGTCCCTGGTGTCGCTAATTTCACGTTTCGTAAAATGGAGCTGCCAATGACCAGAGTTTGCTTCTCAGCGGGTGTGTCGCTGAGTGGGGAGAATCTATTCAAGACATGAAGGGGCTGGTGGTGAACCGTGGTAGGCCTTGTCTTCGGGCTATGCTTCCTTCGAACCGTCACCCAGCCTCCCAGCTGCTCGGGAGCTGCAGGGGGGACGGCTAGCAGGAGCTACGCTAGGTCGGTCCGCACTGGCTATGGGGGCCTGGCTATCTGCTGTGGCTGAGCTCACCATGGTGCGGAGCCATGCTTTTACTTCGCAAAGCCTCGCCTCCAACATTATAAATAAAATACACTTGTTACATTCACAAGCATCGCTTAATAGGAATAGGAATAACTAAACATGTGGCACACCGAGCAGGAAAGAGCAGGAGAGTGAGAGGGGGAAGGAGAAGGAGAAGCCATCGCTAGCTACTAGGCTAAAGCTAAGTAGCACAACTGGAGAAGGTGTAAACAACTGTGTTATTAACAGTAAAGCTGCTTGAGGAGGAGTCGCAGCAAGTGTTTAGGCAGTACTAATGTAGGATTGATTGATTGATTAAAACCGATAATTAGCCGCAGAACAGAAGAAGGAACAGAATTTATAGAGCTGCGAAAAGTTCAGTCAACAACACAGCAACAGGAAGTGACGGAATACGCTTACCGCAGTATGTACGTCGAACCCACGACCTTGTGCCAAATATGACTTCTATTTGGAGAAAGAACGGTCACCTCTCCTTTTGCTTTCAAATTATAGCTTTCTTATTAAAAGAAGAGTTGAAAAACACTCTATCTGCCCTACAGGTTCACAAGATGGCAGAAAGTGCCTTTGTATTTTTTTGTTTGTTGGTTGGCTGGTTGGTTTTATTTTGTTTGGAATTATTAAAAGAGTATGAAAAACTTTCTACATTAAGCTTTTAAATATAAAAATACTGACTTTTACTACTAACTTGACTTGTTATTTTTTTAGTTAGCAGTACTCAATAAGTTTATTAACTCAAAAAGTTTTAGGCAATCAGTTGCCACATTTTTTTTGAGTACTGGTTACTTCTTCGGGTTTACAGTGTGGTGGGCTGTGGCTGGGAAAGAATTATCAAACACAGTCTGTAATATTCCAATACTTAAAAAGTATTTCTTTGGAAAAACTGTGTAATTTGGGACAATCTCTTTTGTTACACTCGAACTGAAATTTATTACTTGTGCAGCATTTTTAGTCAGTGTACAGCCAGTCCAGTAACAATTTAGTGTGCAGACAAGGACAGAATTAAACATAAAAGGAAAAAAGTTTCCAACAATAAAATAAATATTGAATGGATATTTTCTTTTCTTTGATTTTACCTATAATTAGTACTAAATTTCTTTCCATGACACTTGATTAGGAAATCATGGACCCATAAACTAAAGTCTCACTGTTTTATCAGTATCTGAAAAGGTCAAAGCCAATGCATCTGGACATGGTACATGTTCAATAATTGTTTTTATGTAGAGCTGAACTGAGTTGACCAGAAAAACTTTGTTTTATTACAATATTCAGTTCTTCAGAAATGCTCAGGAAGCACACAAATCATTAGTAGCTTTGTAAAATATATCAATATAAGATACCCATATTATTCATATTTCATAAATTCATAGTCACAAAAACAGTATTAGTTGAGCAAAAACCTCTTTAAAAAACTGCTCCCATACACACTTACCTGCACACATCACACACATGCACACAGATCCTCAGTGGTTGGATAGTAGTAGTGATTTTTTGAAGTTAAGCAAAAGATAAAGCAGCGTCCAGCTGTCTTAACCTTATAGATATTTTTTTTAATAGCTTTTTCCTTAAAGCACTGTCTCCCTAAAAACTCCAATTAGACTGTGAGGCCGCTCAGGACGTTCCAGGCATAACCCTCTCCGTGACCCTGCCCTTGAACTTGCTCTAGATCCCTTCCTCAATACAACTTTTCTACTGTTTCTATTATGTTCTGAAGACTCAAGTGTGGCACAGGTAAAGGAGCTGAGGTCCCCACAGCTCTGCAGGTGCAGCAAACCAGGCCTTCTTCTGGAGGGACGAGGGAAAGTCCGAGACAAATAGCCAACTGGCTGCTGCTGCAGAAGTTCAGGCTGACTGGGACTCACTTCAGTGTCAGTGAACACCTGAAATCAAACAGGAAACTAATGTAAATGACACCTTCAAAAGATAGATGATGCATGGAACAAAAACACAATTTAATCATTGTACTTATTGAATATCTCTGAAGTAAGAACCATGGTGTGATTTAAAAGTTCTGAAAAAGCTTTGCACATTAGTCTATATGTGGTATCAGGCCAAGGGAGCAACCAAGAGTGTGCTTTATTTTACATTTGTGGGGTAGTGTTATGCAATTTCATACCCCAGGGTTAAATTTTTATGCCAAGTGGTATAGTGATGTTTGAAAACATTTGAAGCAGAACATTCAGATCAATCAGCCTGAACTGTGGTGCAACTGGATTCTCCACCATGACAACATGGTCACTCACAGTGCAAGTTTCTTGGCTGCAACAACATAGTCCTTGCTCTTCAATCCCTTACTAGCAGTATTTCACTTTATGCAGCTTTTTCTTTTCCTCTTAAGTGATGTTCATGCTTAAGTGTTACCAATATGTCAAGTTGGAGTAATTCTAGGACATTTAGAGGTGTTGATTTGACTTAGTAACCATTTGGTTTAAGTTTAATTCTAAACTATTGTTGCATTTACTGGTTGCTAAAAAGCTAAAAGCTTTTGTAATTTTAGGACATAATGCTCTTTAATGCTCTTGCCATATTACTACAGTTCCTCTATATTTGTTGACAATTAGTGAAGAGCAGTGGGTCTCTGTAAATAAATCAGGCTATCATTAGTAGTAGTAGTACATGACATTCTCATTCATCAAATGTCCTTGAAATACCTTCTTATTTTAAAGCTTATTTTAAAGGCTCAATTACTATGTGCTCTATATTTTCCTGTTAGCAAATCTCATGTGCAGAGCCAAATTAACAGCTAATATTTCTGCAACAAGTATTGCTTATTTTTCAAAGCCTGATGCAACTCTGTTCAACTCTGAGTTTCATTGTTGTTTATGTACTTTAAAGTGTGTGGTGTTTTGGATTATTGGTATGCTTTGGACTGTTGAAGTGGACTGGCAGTGCTCTCCTGTGTGCTGTCTTGGCCAAGGCTGAGTGTGGTTTCAGGGTGGCTGGAGCTCCTAAACTGTCACACCTGCAGATCATCAATAAATTCTTTGTTTTTGCCTTTTCCCTCATCACAGGGTCTGCACGAACCTTCACTTGACTTTATTCCACATTCATTATTCTGCTGCCCCAAAAGCTCACCAGAGCACCAAATGTTGATTAATCCACTGCTTAAATAGTCCTCAACAAATGCACCGTTTCCTCCTGTTTGAATAATATCTGTGAGCTGTTTCAGGAAACTACTTGGCTTTTTTGAAAAACAATGAAACTGTATTAGATTACATTACATTAGATAAAATCAGATTACATTACATAAACTGCATTGTCCCTAAAGGGAAACTTGGCCTGAGCACATAGTACACATTGCTGCATCACAGTACAAACATGGCATACAATAGACACAGACAGGATGATACATTATTGACAGGCACATCAGTGGCATCAACATCCTGGTGAAATAAATATGCAGTATAAATAAGAAAGCCATATTTAAAAAATCTATGTATAAAAGCATAAATGTGCATTGAATGACATAAAAAAATTCAGCAGTCAATAAAAATTAATAAAAGCATAAAGTGCACATGCCCAAGGTTATAAAAACACATAGTAACAAAGAAAGGTTGTTAAGAATATAGGATGAGATGTCATAAATATGTGTGCAACAAGTAAGACCTCCCTCTTTCCCCTATTACAAAAGGCCTCTTCCGCTTGCTCTGTATCGTTGTGCAACAGGTCATATTCAGGGAATAGTACATAAGAGGGACCAATCAAAATTCTGCTTTGCCTGTCAAGTAACAGAACTGTGAAAGATGGACTAAAGTGACTGCTGCTGTTTTTTCTTCCCCATAATGACAGTTTTCATCATGTTCATAAGACTGGACCTAGCCTGTAACTTCAAGAGAACTGTACCAAGCAGCCAGACCATATCTAGTGATACTTTCCTGGACAACATTGTGGAAGGTTAACATCTTCTTATTTTGAACACCAAACAGTCAAAGTTTTTGAAGGAAATCAAATCTCTGAGCTAATTTAGAGCACAGATAATCAACATGAACAATTCAATTTATTGTCCAGCATATTAGTTGTAGGAGGACACCTGTTCAATTACATTATTGTTCAAGATCACAAGGTCATGGACTCTTACTCCCCTGGGGTCATAGATCATTTCCTCAGTTTTGCTCATAATAAGCATGATATAGTGGCTGTCACACCAGTCATTACATGTAGATATTTCCTTGTGGTAAACAGAAGGGCAATCACTGGCATACAACAGGCTAAACATAATTGTGTTATATGAGAATTTTATGACATGATTGTTAGGCTGTGTACCCCTGCATTCATTGCTAATTAAAGTGAATAAAATGGGGGAGCTGACGCAGCCTTGAGGCACTCCTGTGCTACAGTGTCCTGCTACTGAGAGGGAGCCATTTACTTTCACTTGCTGGGTCCTATTTGTTAAAAACAAATAAAACTACTAAATGATGAGGGGGTTTACCTGCATTTTAATTATCTTCTGTACAAACAGGTAGGGTTGGATAGTATTAAAAGCTGAAGAAAAAAATCTGCATATAAAAACTTATACTTAGGCCCTTGGGTCTTCTAAATGCTTACTAATTAAATGGATTGTGCTGATAATAGCATCCTTTGTTTTCCACCCCTGCCTGTAGGCGAACATAAGAGTGTTGAATCAATACGCAACTTCAGATCCAAGCAAGTTTACACCAACTTACTCAAAACATTTCATGACAACGGATACCATTTATACTGATCTAAAATCATTGTTAACAGATTGACAGGAGACTTTGGGTAGAGGAATAACTATATACTTTTTCCAAAGAGCAGGAACAGTATGACTGTTAAAAGACAGCTGATTAAAAGGGAGACAGTGCAGCATATAATTCTAAAAAATCTAATAAGTAGGAGTGCAGGTAAGCCATCAGGCCCAGTGGATTTCTTATTGCAAACGGAGGTGTTCTGCACCTTCAGAGGATCAATCATGAGCCCCTCAGATGAAGCAATGGTGCAGCCAGAATCCAGAATCGCCTCTCCTAAGGAGAAATCCAAGGTCTCCCATCTAAGAAAGAAGTCGTTCAGCTCATTAGCTTTTATTAGATCATCAGAGTCTATTTTCTCTGGAGCTGAAAGCTTTGTGTTTATCCTTTGCCTTCCTAAGCAGATGGTTGAATTCTTTTTGTGCCGTGATCACACCTACCCAGTCCTTATGACTAAAAGCCAGCGTTTATTTAATACAGGCTTAAACTTCCCTGGTAATTTGTGGTTTATTGCTGGTAAAATGTAGGATAATTTTATTTCTCCACAAAATTGTCCACACAGAGGCTAATGTAATGAGTAATAGTCTCTGCAGCCTTATCAAGCTCCAAATTGTGGAAAATGCTCCAGTCAGTGAAGAGGAAACAGCCCTTCAGAGTTTCTACACTGTCATCTGACCACTGCAGTACCATTTTGTGCTGGGACTTGCTTGACCTGGGCACTGAGCATAAGCATAACCACCACCAGAGGTAGGACCATCAGGGACAGCAGAGCTGCCATGGTCCAGCGTTGTTTACGTCTCAGTGCGTGGCTGTGTCTGCAGCCACTCCTTGCAGTTAGCTAGCCTAGCTAGCACTCAAGCTTATTTATCTTAATATATATTAACAATATATATTAACATAAAGAAAACATGGGACACAAAACATAAAACAAGAAATGCAGAGTTGCAACAGCAGCACTACCACCTAGGTTGCCACTGTGCAGCACCTCAACAAGTATGGTATTTACAAGCCACTGTATACTGTATATGTTTCATTCATGTAAAACGACAGGCACGCTGCTGGTTCTGGTCTTTTTATGGAATTTAAAAAGTAAGCTTAAGCATAAACATAATCGAACAATAGAGACTAATGTTATCCCTACCCTTTTAGCTTTCTAGTAACATTACCCTTACACTGCATATTATACTTAATGCTGGGTTTTTGTATGTATGTATGTATGAACTCCTACCTGTTCTATAAAACTAGCACAGCGTACTGCCTCCTTCATGTGCTCCTCATCTGACTGCAGCACATTTCGTATACTGTCCACCAGCTCCCGGACCTCAGGAGCCAGGCCCTGGGCTGCCGGTTGCCCCAGAATTTTTCTGACAAGCTGCTGTGTGTGTTGGTAGCTCTGGTAGTCCACCATGGAGGAGGGCCGGGGGCACCGAGTCATCCTACTGTGATTGTTCCTCCGTAGTGTGACATGGCCCTTGGTGTTAGTGGCCAGTGTGGGCTGCGATGTTTGGGTCGAAGAATCTGTGGTCTGAGGAGAGGGATGGAGGGGAGCATCGCTACCACTCTGCACTATAGCAGACATCAGAAGAAAAGAAGATGGTTCAGGTTCTATTTATCCTTACATGCTTCATGTCATTTGTAAACAGTGTGAAATCGATCATTGGTGAAATGAAGCAAAAAAGCCATCTAAAGGCAGAAGGACACGTATTAATAAACTGCACCCGCACCAGATTTGTAATGCATAGCCATGACACGACTGTCCACTGTGTTTCACTTCATTGAATATCCAACTGACACCAGACTGCTTACAACCACACATATCTCTACAAACTGTCCATTTAAATTAATATCAATCATGTTAATGTGGTCAAATGGTGACAGCAGAGTGATGATAGATGACTGCCAGTCCTTCATTAATTCCAATAAATAAATGGTGTTTTAATATACAGATTGTGTATGTAGTCTGGATTTGTTTACTGGTCTATCAATTTCAAAACACTGTACAGATAGTTAAAACTAAAAAAAAAAGTTAACCTTTTGTAGCGAGGTTCATTAATACTGGGTCGCTGTTAGAGCGGTGGATCCTAGCTTTTCTCAGAGGAATCAGTGATGGAGCATTCTGCTGCTGCTGCTGCTGCTGCTGCTGCTGCTGAGGAGAACGGGGCTGCAGCTCCACCTGAGGACGGATGCCTGGTGATGTCAATGCTGTATGGGGGCTCATGTCTAAGATTAAATATAGATATATGGATATGTGCTATTAGAACAAAGGGCACTGCTTGACATTCATTTGATGTCAAATAACAGACTGACAGATGATGCTCTAATCCTACTGTTTTTGTCAAGCTGCACATAGTTAATAATTTTTTCCAAGTAAAACTGTTTTTTTCCATATATTGAACAATTAAGGAATTAGCAATACAACCAAAGCTCACCCTTTATAAATATTCCTGCAAATAAAATAAAAAGCAAAATGACATATGTTTCAAATTTTTTAGGATAATTTAATTAAACTAACCCTTAACCTCCTTAGTTTACTAGTTGCCCTGCAGTGGCTGCATGCATGCTGAATCCCCCCTGTTATCTTCTGCTGCATTTCTATATATAAAGCCTCATTTTGTTAATGTAACATTTTAATATCATAATAATTTGGCACAGCACAATGGCTTAGTGGTTTGTTGCCTAACAGCAAGAGGGTCCCAGGTTCTCCGGAGCAGGTTTGCATTTTCTCCCTGTGTCTGCGTGGGTTTCCCCTAGGGGCTCTGATTTCCCCCACCACCAAAAATGTGTTAACAGGTGCTGTACATCAATATCCCATTGAAATGACTTCCCCCAAGGGGATTGATAAAGTTAACATTATTAATAATTATGGCCCCTGACGGCAAGGAAAGGAAAATTGTGCACCCGGATTTTCAGAGTGAATCCAGTCAGGTAAAATTCATAAGGACCCCGCATAAACATGCATGAGGTACAATTTCAGTACGGACTCTAAAACTAAATCAAAATCAATTGCAACAGGGTCTCCCAGCAGTTGATTGGCCTTGAAGTTCTGCCTGAGGTAAACCTTAGCCTTAACCTTAACCTTAACCCCCCCCCCTTCCGCCAGCTAATTGAAGACTTACAGAGCAGACGTCTCAGAGTTTTGTATTCATAGATCAGCCAACCTGATATTAGCAGGTAAATTAAACTAAGGCAAATTAAACACATGTAACTGTGTGTGTCAGTGTGGCCCAGGGTAATGTGTGTGTCTGAGGTTGTATGGGCATATGTCCTACCTTGAATAGAGGCTCCTGGTGAAGTTGTGGGGTTCATAGTCACTTCTGTCAGAGCAATCTCTGTCTCCTGGAATAAACAGAGACCATTATAGACATTTTTATTAAAAGAACTAGGAAAAAATAATGTTCAGTTGCTAATTATAATTCACTAACAAATTTTTCACGTCCAGAATTCATTCAGATGAAAAGTCAACAGTTGAACTCATGCCTAAGACATTATGACAAAATACATCAAAGGTTGAGTAAACAAAACGCTGCAGATCACTCTCAGATTTCTCTTATTTGTTGAATAACTGTTTCGTAATGAGCTGTCTTATTTGTCACAGAATAATAAATGTATCCTTTAAATATCTGCAGGTGAATCTGAGTTCCTCATTTTATAAAATCCATCTTAAAACTTGACTGCAAATGTTTATGTGGTATCTTCTAGTAGTGCTGTGAAGATGCTGATGAAGAAATCTCTGTTGACACTGACTTGATTGCATTTAAAGAAGTTTATTACAAAGAAGTACAGTATCGATCAGGCATCCCGGTTTACCTGAGGGAGTATTCAAGCCAATACAAAAAACCCCAACATACAATGCCAAACATTTCTCTTTTATAGGCCTGGTGGAGATATTGCCATTACACCAGGGATGCAACTCCACACAGATGCAACCCTTCAACTGTCATGTCTTCCATGAGAAAGTGTGCTATTCCCAAAAAACAGAATATTTTCTCTACAAAACAGGATAAAGTTGTAAATTAAATTTCAAGGTCATATTAAGTTGAAACACCGACAAAGAGGATGCTTTAAACCATATAAGGGCATAGCGGAAGATACAAATGGAGAGGAAGTGTAAAACCATGTAGGCCTTAGCACAATATACTACATTTACATCAGGAAGTTTCATAATTTTTAAACCCTGTGTTATCTAGAAAGAAAAAAAATGGAACACCCGTATTTTAAGCTAATAGAGAGTCATAAAACCTACAGTACAGTGGTACAACAACAGCTGATAGATTGTTTAATAAATAAGATTTTCTTGAACCCTTGAATATTGATATTGGTATTGTTTGGGCTTAAGTGTAAAGGCTGCTGATATCAACCATACCTGTGTGATGGCATTGGTGGAGTTTCCAGCAACAGTTTCATATGGAGGTGGTGGGTCTAAGGGACAGAAGACTTCCACTCCTTTCAGACGAGACCCGTAAATATGAGGGAAAGGAATCACACTGTCCCCAAGCATCCTGGAACACAAAATAGAATTTATGCTATCTGGTAATTGCCATTTTTTCTTTTCTACAAACCTGTTAAAGCAAAACATACTTAAATCTCTAGAGTTATAATGTCTGAAGAAAATGAATACCTAACAGATTAAATTTGATCAAAATAGGCTAAAACAAAATTTCTACACTGTCAATATTTTGTTTTTATTTTTAGGGGACTTTTAATATTTCATTTTGGTATGAAATGGTCTGGCTTTGTAGAGTGAGGTGTAGTGGTTAGAGTAAGCCAGCAGCAAATGATTGTAAGTCTTTGTAATTTCCCAAAAGGAACTGTAGTCAGTCTGTATGCTTGTGTATGTGTGTATTTGTGTGTGCATGTGCATGTGTGTGAGTGCTGTTACCGACGAGCAAAGCGTGGTGTGTATGAGTAGAAAGTGGAAAAGTAGGAGGGGGGAGGGGCTGGGGCCACAAACTCATCCAGGTCAGGGACCTGAGCAGGCTCCTCTCTTTCTTCCACTGTGGCCCTGGACTCGTCCTAACACAGAGCATGGAGACATGACATAACATGCATGATTTTATGCCACTGAAGCAGTGACATTTCATAAAGGCACATAGACTAATGGTGTGGTCACAAGGTAAATTAACTCATGAGACCAATTTTTGTTTGTTATCAGTTTTTTTCTCTTCACAATTCAATTCTTCACAAAAATCTTCACAGTTTAGACAAAATGAATTTATAACAAAAATAACTTAAGCTTAAATTTGACATGCTTTTCTTCCTTAAATTAAAAAAGTTCACTCCAAAAACGCAAAGCTGGCCGTTAATGACATGGGGATAGGTTTTATGAATTTGAAAATAAAGTCAGCCTGTAAATTCCTTCTTGTTCACATTATGTATCTTAGTTCAATTTTTTTTACAAAGTTTTTGAATGTACCAAACTTGAACAGGTGAATTTAACTGCTTTCAACTTCCAGTATAGTCATGCTAAATAAAAGCATCTTCTTTTGTGCCCCTGTGACATTTTACCAAGTATATTCTCTGAAGGAGATCTGTGTTGTAATTTTTTTGACAATTTTGTCCATTTATCCTGTCCCACTAATTTTCATCTGTGTTTCATTTGACACATAATCAGTTATTAATGTACAATTTTAAACACTGACTGGCTATATAATGTCTTGTGCATGACAATTTTAAATTTGTTCTGTGAAACAGTTAAAGTCTTAGATTTTTAATAGTTCATCAATCTGTCGTGGCCTATTTTTTTTTTATTTTATTTTTTTTGTGACTGGTAGCCTGGTGTCAGTCTACTGCTTTTGCTAAGTAGTGATGAGTACTGTATGCAACAGAATTCCTGAATGGAAGGGACTAGAGTAGACCACAGATTGTGTTAACAAGAGAAATGGGTATGGGTAAAAGCTAAGAAAATTGCTTAAAAGGTTTGCAAAACTATTTGCTTGCAACTTCTTGATTTTCCACAAAACCCAGAGCACTGAAAGAACTCTTTTTAGTTGCTTTATTTGTTTTATTGGTTCTCTTGCATTACATACACTTATGACAAGATTGCATCATCAAGTACTTAAAAGAAACACATAGTAATTTAACTCTATTATGAAAACTGGATGTTTTATTTTCTCACTTGAAGATAAAAAAGCATGTCTTTGAGGTAACGGCTCTCAAACTCAGTGTGGTTAAAATGTATAAAAGTTAAAAACTATAAGAAAATAAACGGAAGCTGTACAAATTTACACAAGGATACAACACTCTATGCTCAGATAAAAAGCAAGTAAACACCCAAGACATAAGAAAAAAATACACTGGAATATTGCAAAACAGTCAGGTATTATGAATGTTCAAGTGTTTCAGGTTCAGGTTTTTACAGCAGTAAGTGCATTGTCAGCTCTGGGATGGAAGCTGTTTTTCAGTCTATCTGTTTTGGTTTTGATAGTGAGTCAGCACCAGGCCCCTGTGCAAGATTAACAAACTGGGCCCTGTCCATCAAAATTAGACGTAATATAGTTTAACTTAATGTCAAGATGAATGAAGAAGAGAAAGCATGTTGATTTTACATGGCCAGCAACAGTGAAACACATTACACAGTTGATGCCTAGATTGAAAGATTACTAGGAAAACATGGCTACGATTTATAAAAAAAAAGAGGGCCAAGAGGACAGACTATCCTTTTAACAAGATCTGGTAATCAGTGACAGTGCACCTTCACACACATTACCCTTACCTATTTTGAAATTGTGTTTCCTTCTTTAGGAATGAAGGCATCCATCACAGTGCATCAGGTGCACCAATATTAAAAGACAACTTATTTTACAATATTCAGAACACCTTATAAGAAAGACTGTCAATTAGTCCAAGTCACAATCACACATCTGGCCACAAACCTTACCTCTTCTTTTCCTGTTTTACCTCAGGTCACCACCCTTACCTCTAGCTCAACATGCTGTCATTAAATTACATTAAATTTACATTAAATATTTATTAAATTAATTTTATGTCAGCATTAGGGCCTGAGCACCTAGGTGGTGCGAGGCCCTATTGTAATTGCTCTGTTTCTTCTTCTTATTATTATTAGGGCCCGAGCACCTAGGTGGTGCGAGGCCCTATTGTAATTGGGGCCCAAGCACCTAGGCGGTGTGAGGCCCTGTTGTAACTGCTCTGTTTCTTCTTTTTCTTCTTCTTCTTCTTCTTCTTCTTCTTCTTCTTCTTCTTCTTCTTCTTCTTACGTCCAAACAAACCTTAATTTGACCCCCTAAACATGCTCAAAAACTCACCAAATTTGGCACACACACCAGTACTGGCGAAAAATTTGATAAAAGGGACAGACCACCTCAGTCCAAAAATGTGCTCTCTAGCACCACCTAGGCTCACAAACATGCCCACTGTGGCCAACAGGAATGTCATAGAGAGATGGGACAAGACCTAATTAAAGAACTCATCAAGACCTACAAATAACACACTGAAACCCCTGGGCTAAAATCAACAGGAACTCGGCTATTTGCATTTGAAAATGCACTTTACAGCCAAAAATGTCACTTTGAACAAAAGTTAAACCTTGATTTGACCCCCTAAACATGCTCAAAATCTCACTAAATTTAGCATGCACATCAGGACTGGCTTAAAATTTCATAAAATTGAAAAACTGATCCCCTCAGTTCAAAGTGCTCTATAGCGCCACCTAAGCACAGAAACATGCTACTGTGGCACAGAAACATACTACTGCGGCCCACAGGAATGTCATAGAGAGACGGGACAAATTCCTAGTTGTAATACTCATCAAGACCTACAAATCACGCGCTGACACCCCTAAACAAAAATCAATAGGCTCTCGGATATTTGCATTTAAAAAATGCTAAGAACAAACATTTTCTTCTCTGAAAGGGTAAATGGTATTGGCTTCAAAAGCTAATAGATGACAGAGGACACAATGCTTATCAAAAGTTTTTTTAAACAGTTGTAATTACTCGAATTGTTTGGATTTTAGAAGCCCTCAAAGTTGGAGTCCTTCTCTGTGTCCTCCCATTAAAGTCAATGGGAACAAAAGGCACTTCTGTCAAAGTCAGGCCCCTACAGTCTGAAGTATAAGTCCGACGCCTTTCAAATCTGTGCCAATGGAAAGAGGACGAAAAAACCTTCTAGAATATGATATTTTGTGTAAGATTTGATCAAGGTTTGGGAACTTTTCAGGAGCTTTTCTACAATATATTCATCCTTTCTCTCCTCACTCTTTCCTTATTCCCCCCTCCCCCTCTTACACACACACGCGCACACACACACAGTATAAAAGCCTGAGTACCTGAAAAACATAAAACTTGAGCAAAGTCTGTAGCTATAACTATGTTTGATTGGTCTACACTGAAATAGGTGTGGGTCTGCTTGGCCTGTCAGTTGAAGTAAACTAGCATTTATCTGTGTGTGGATGCAGTTTATTCTGAAAGGCTATCCCCACAGCTGCCAGCATACATGTTAATCAAACTTTGATTAGGGCACTTGAGGT
>JAPZDZ010093133.1:0-18079 GCA_029783805.1 Acanthurus tennentii
CGAAGCTCTCTGTTTACCGGTTGATCTACGTTCCTACCCTCACCTATGGTCACGAGCTTTGGGTAGTGACCGAAAGAAGGAGATTGCGATTACAAGCGGCCGAAATGAGTTTCCTCCGTAGGGTGGCTGGGCTCTCCCTTAGAGATAGGGTGAGAAGTTTGGCCATCCAGGAGGAGCTTGGAGTAGAGCCGCTGCTCCTCCGCGTTGAGAAGAGCCAGATGAGGTGGCTCGGGCATCTAATTAGGATGCCTCCCGGACACCTCCCTGGTGAGGTGTTTAGGGTACGTCCCACCGGAAGAAGGCCCCGGGGCAGACCCAGGACACGCTGGAGAGACTATGTCTCCCGGCTGGTCCGGGAACGTCTCGGGGTCCCCTGGGAAGGGCTGGACGAAGTAGCTGGGGTGAGGGAAGTCTGGGCTTCCCTGCTTAGGCTGCTGCCCCCGCGACCCGACCCCGGATAAGCGGAAGAAGATGGATGGATGGATGGATATTGCCGATTTCTTAAATCATATTATTCATCTGGCCAATGAAGCAACCCAGGAAATCACTTTATTTGTAAAGAGGAAGGACTTCAGCTAGGATTTGCAATGGCTGAAACACCCAGTGCACTCAAGTTGTTGGCTACTGTGGCCAGCTGTGTGCTCCACTTAACAGTTTGTCCAAATTATCGAGCATTTCCTTATTCTGCAGCTGTTGCAGGAGAGGCTTCTGCACTGCTAACCAGCCAGCAGACTGCAGAATCAGACAGGTGGTGAGGCCTTGCTAGGGAGGACACCCCAGATTGAGTTGTCCCTGTTTCAGACTGTACTTGTACTTGTACGAGACATCAACCACACCCAACACAAAAACTTGTGTTTTCAGCAGCTCCTCTCAGGATGCCTTGACACTGTGCAGCAGTTTCCAGTAGGGGAATTCTAATCGGCTGATCATGCATAAGCAGATTTATATGTGAATGCTATTGGAGGGAGGTAAATCTATTTACTCAAGTGTAGGGTGGAACCATGGTGGGATACGGCATCGCTTTTCTTTTCTTTACCCAGCTTCTTTTCAGAAGCCTCTGATGTGGCACTACATTTTATGGTGAGGTTCTGACAAGTGTAAAAAATTGCAAATCAGATTTCAGAAATATTTAATGAATATAGTATACAGTTACTTATGTTGAAACTTTACAAAACCTTTTTTCCCTTTCAATACAAGTTATACCAAACACTATTTTACCAGTAGTGTTTCAACCACAATGTTTCCTTTATTAGTTCACATTTTCATTTTTAAATTCCAAGAGCCAGTGTCTTTGCTCAGAAGTTTTCGAACCTGGCCCTCAATAATAAACTCATTCGGCGACCAGATAGCGGCACTTTTTCTCAATTTCTTGTTTCTTTATTTTAACAGAAAAGAGACAAAGGATATAATAATCTCTTGTTCACTCTGTTGCAGTTTTTTTTGGATGGATGATGATAATTAATCTAAAAACAACATAAGCCTCATGTCATTTTGGTGTGAGAACCCATTTGGGTAAATTTTTCAATGGTTCTGGTGGATATTTTCTATATGGTTTTAGCCTTGGTTTAAGTGAGTGCCATAAAATGGGCTCATACTGACATTAAGCTTCAAGGATTCTCCAAACTCCTAACTCCTAACACTGGTAAATCACACACTTTAAATGGTGCTATTAAGTGACTCATAAAGCAAAAAAAAAAAAACTTCTTAAAAAAACAGCAGTTACTAATGCTAAATCATTTTCTCTCATAAATAACAAAAGCTTTCTAGGCTTTAGTGTTGCCTGTCTCAACGAGATATTAATCAGCCATCACAATCTTAGTTTTCTTAACTGCAGGCCAAGCAAACATGAGAAGATAAACAGATGCCACTTTATTTTTGAAGTATAGAGGTTATACATCTACACTCTGCAGTGTGATGTGAAATCTTTTCATCATACTATTTCCCACCAATAGGTTTTAATGCTAGTGTGTCAGAGTTAATATAAAATCCCCAGTTGTTTTCAAATACAAAAGAGTAACATTACAGATTGCAGACTGAAAATGTCATGACACCTGGGCAAAAAAAACCCCATTAAAAATAGTACATACTTAACATTACAAGTACTGTAAAATACATATTTTACCACTATTTCTGTCTAAATGTCATGGTTCTGATTTTGATGTTTGTATTTTTAGTGTTTAATCCCTCTCTCCCTCTCCCCTTCCAGCAGGCTTCCGCACAGAGAGGCGGGGCTGATTCACTCAGGAACGGGGATTACAAGACACACCTGCTCTGCATAATCAATCAAGTTCCTATTTAAACCACTTTCACCAAGACTTCAGTGCGAGATGATTGCATTTCATGTCTGTGTGCCGTTTTCATTGTTCCTGAGTAAATCTACCCTCTCTCGTGCTAATCCTGAGCTTGTGAATTTTGTCTGCATCCCAGTGAGTTTTGTAGACCTGTGTTTTTTTTTTGTTTGAGCTGATTTGTAAGTCTCGTTTCTACCAGTGAGTTTTGTTGTCCTGGGTTTTTTTCCTTCGAGCAATTTCCCGAGAGCCCTACATCCCCATTCCTGCCAGGTACTCCGCTGATTTAGGGACATGTGCTCAGTTCTTGCATTAGTGCAATTTAGTTTTTAACCAGCCGCCCGGCACTTACTATACTCATCAAGCTACAATATCATTTGTTATGAGCTTACTTACTGGACAAGCAGTAGCTTGGTCCTTAGCAATTTCCGGACAGCAATCTGACACTCTAACTAATTATCAAGTCTTCTCTGACGAAATGAAGCAAGTTTTTTGATCATCCAGTTAGAGGCAGACAGGCAGTGGGTCAGTTGCTAGATCTCAAACAGGCCAATCTCTCCACCAAACGAAGAACCGATGCAACTGGGCGGAGCACGCTTGTCACCAGCGGAACGCCAGTGACGAATGAAGGCAAGGCTCTGTTTGTATTGTGGCCAAGAGGGGCATTTCATCAGCCATTGCCCAGCCCTGCCAAAAGGTCAGGCTCACTGGTGAGCCAAATCTCTTCCTCCTCAGCATCCCGAGTACAAGTTCCAGGTACGATCCACCTCTCCCAGCACACACTCCCAGTCAAAGTTTTGGTCGACTCAGGGCAGACGACAATTTCATCGATATTGACTTTGCTAAAGCTCACGAGATACCCATGAGTAAATTATCCTCTCCTCAGGAAGTTCAGGCCATAGACGGCAGTTTATTAGAACTAGTCACACACAAGACTGAGCCTGTGAAACTGACTCTTTCAAGTAATCACCATGAGTTTGTGGAATTATTTGTGATCACCTCTCCTTAAAACTCAGTAATTTTGGGCATTCCGTGGCTCAAATGGCACAACCCTCACATTGGCTGGGCCACGGCACCATTCGAAAATGGAGTTTACATTGCCACGCCCACTGTCTTCGTTCGGTGGAACACCACAGAGACTCCATCTCCAACCAGTCATCAGAGGACATTGACTTAACCAAGGTGCCACCTGAGTACCATGACCTGAAGGACGTTTTCAGTAAGTCCTCTGCCTGCACATTACCCCGACACAGACCATATGATTGTGCCATCGACTTATACCCCGGATCACCCCTCCCGACCAAGCAGTTGTATAACCTCTCCGAGCCAGAAAAGGAAGCTATGGAGAGGTATATAACCAACTCGGTCGCGGCAGGTCTGATCTGTCCCTCCACTTCCCCTGTAGGGGCGGGATTCTTCTTTGTCGAGAAGAAAGACAAGAGCATCCGCCCCTACATCGGTCTGAACGACATCACCATAAAAAATAAGTACCCTCTCCCACTCTTAGACTCTGCTTTTAGCCCTCTGCAGGACGCCAGTGTTTTTACCTAACTGGATCTCAGGAACGCATATCACCTGATCAGAATCCGGGAGGGGGACGAGTGGAAAACAGCATTTAACACACACTTGGGACATTTCGAATGTTTGGTAATGCCTTTTGGACCGACAAATGCACCTGCAGTTTTTCAGTGTTTGATTAATGATGTTCTGTTCCTGAGTCCATCTCGTAACACTAAATTTCCTTTTCAAATGCATAACAAATTTTGTACAAATTTCTAGAAAATCTGAAAAAGCAGAAGAAAAGGGAATGAATACTTATTTCAAATCACAATAGTTAACAGTAGATGGCACCAACACTAAAGACTGCTGCAATTATGCCAATACAAAAAGAGGTTGCAACATGATAAAATAATTAAATGACCTGTGAAAAACAATGTTAAAAAACTCAATGGAGATAAGGCATTTTTTTTCTTTAATTTGTCTCAACGTGATAAATATTATCATTCCCTGATTGTGCCATACAGACCTGATTTTTGTTCTGCTGCCATTTTTCAACTTTTCAGTGAATGGAAGCTCAATTGAATGGTTAAGTTGCATGCTTTATGTATTTCATGATTAATGCAAAAAAAATCTATACTCTTTATGGCATTTTGCATCATTATTATTTTCTGACTTTTGGCACTTTCAGTAAAGGATTTTTATGAAAAACTTAAAATGCACCTAAAAACAGGTGAATGAATCACCACCAAATGACTAGAGGTATTAAGGCTTATGTTTTATCAAAATGATTTAATAGAAATATAATTGCAGTGGTACACTAGAGAGGCTTGCTGCCATTTTAATTGACCACTTTGATAGACTTCTCATGTACTTCATTCAGAGTATGAACTACTGCTCTGGCAGAAGTTTTACAGTCCCTAACTGCAGATTTAATATATTTAACAGTGTATGTATTCATGCAACAATAAAGCTTTTAAACTGTTGCAGATAAGTACGACATGTTTTCTAGCCAAAGCATTTGGTTTGACAGAAATTTCTATTTTAATTTATCAATTTGTTGCTTAAGTTGTTGTTGATTTTTTTTTACTTTACTACTGTGTATGTTGTGGCATAAGGCCACACAGTGCCCAACCTCATCTATATGTATGTATATATACATATATATGTATGTATTTATATTAGGGCTGTCAGTCAATTAAAAATTTTTATCGCGATTAATTGCATTACTGTCCTGAGTTTAAGCGTTATTAACACAAATTTTTTACCCTGCCCTTTTACATATATAATAAATACAAATTACTTTTGTTTTGTCCAGAGAACCATCGGAACAAAAAAAGGCTACCATACCCACATCATGCTTTACCCTGTGGACAGCACTTGTCCGTGGCCAGTTTCTTCCATTTCTTATCCCCCCAAAATCAAGTGCTGTCCACAGAGCATACCATGGCATGGGTATAATGGCCTTCCTTCTTCAAGACCCCTTCTCACTTTATACAAATCTCCTATTTTACCACCTCAAATGCTAGACCAATGCTTAATGCCATCTGCCAAGCACAGTGGAGGCAGCGTGAGGGTCTGGGTGACCATCGGATTACCAAGAAAAATTGACAGCTAGAATGCTTAAGGTTTTCCAGGCTGCAATTGCAGCAAAATGTGGCTATTTTGATGAAGGCAATGTTGGAAGCACAAAGTCATAATTTTAATTAAAGTCATTATTTCTTACTTTGACAGTGCCATCATGTTCTGTTTATAGCTATGTTTGCTCTATTTCCTATGCAGGATAATCTTGTGTGTTTCCACTTGAATACAAGAAAATTCAAAGTGATCCCAAAATTTTATCAAATCAATACCAATTTTTTTCTTACTGAGATAATTTAGGACCAAAACACTTAAAACAAGTGAAACACTTTAACATAAAAACTACTTAGTTAGAAGAACCATCTTATCAGAAAAAAAATAGATATATCTTCCATAAGAATGTAAGGGCAGCTACTAATGAGGATATGGATCGAACATGTTCGGACAAGCTGTCAGATATATGTGTATGCAGCATCCCAGTCAGTCCATTTTGAGGCAAAGACGTGCAAGTTAATAAAATTTTGGAGTCAAAGATTCACACTCATGTTGAAGCTTAATGATTCTACTTCAAAAGAATCAGTAGAAAATTTAAACAAGTTGGAGGAAAGTCACCAAAAAATTAAAGCCCCACTATGTAGAAATTTGGTTTTGGTGTACTTTGGAGCTATCTAATGTTCTCTGAGCACAACAGCACTTGACTCCCCTTCATACGCAACATCTATCTGTTTAAAGGGTAGGAGAGGGCTGCGAAGTGACTGTGAAGAGATTGTGAGAGGCCAAAGAACCATGTCGACTGAAAAGGTACAGTAATATTACCAGATTGAAAAGGAACTGTAATATTGCCAGATTTTGCGCAACTGTGACTCTGATAGTGTGTAGGGTTACAGCCTGTTGCTTTTAAACTGTTTGCATTTGTAGTATGTATATAACATTATGCGTATTCGACTTTTGCCTTGATGTCTAGGCAATAGGCTATGGCTAAATGCCTAACGTGACATTGGAGAGGATAATTAATTACATGCCAAAAGCAGTTAAGATAGTTTTCTAGGGTTCAAAACTTATAAGTTAACATAAGGTTTGGCAAAAAAAAGGTATGTTTTTGGCATAAGATGGATTCATTTATTCATCTTTATGCAAGCTAAAGACAACTTGATGACTTTCTGCATCTGATAAAACTGCTAACTATTAGACAACTTACCATTACCGTCAATCTGTTATAAAATATATGTGTAGGCTTTTCCATTAGCTGTCTGGCAGATTATAATAACTATTTTACAGGCAGCAGTGTAACCGCTTTGCAACCATGCAGTTGTAATTTGTATTTAGGTTATAATGTTCTTTATGCTGACTGTGTCATCCTAATGTTCTAAACTTTTGTCAGCATTGGTGGACTTGGCTTGAGACAAACCGTAGGCAAGTGTAGAACCTTTTTGCTGAGCAACAGTCAAAAGTTTGCACAACTGCTACTCCTAAATCTGACAGATAACATAACATAACATTAGCATCAAAGCTCATGCATCAGGGGACAGTAAGTTTGTTTGACATCAGGCTGAAATGTACTACTGTTGCCTGCTAAAACTCTTTGAAACAGGCTGAATGGGTTTTTTATAAAAAAAAAATAAAGACTCGACCAAACAATAAAGTGCAACAAGTGTGGCATAACGCGAAACAAGCATTTTATTCATCAGTTCTTATCATTCACCATTATTCATCCAACAGCAACATAGCCTGCTCACGGTCTGACATGCAGCCCACTGATTCATGAAACTCTCGCTTATGTTTAAAAGCCTGTCCTTTAACAACTTTTGTCCAGTCCCATGCTTGGCTACTCTCTCTTCTCTTTTTCTCATCCCTCTCTTCCCATCAACGTCATCTTTGGTCTCTTGGGCACCTCTGCCATACTGAGACTAGTAAGCTAGATAGCTTCACATAGCTAAGCCACAGGTATGGATGTTGCTGTGTGATGTAAAGAGACCTGTTGTTGTGAGAGGGTGTCAGTCAGGCAACCAAAGTTACATAGTCCAATACCAGGCCAGTCGTGGGCTGTGTCAATGGAAGGGGCACCGTTCTCCCTGTTACAAGTCAGTGAAATGTAAAAATTATTTTAAAACTATAATTTTAAGGTAGAAAGACTACATTGTGAGGCCCTAAAGTGTGTAGTGAGCTCTGTGATCAGTCATTATGGGACGAAATCACAGGACAGCCAGCACCCACATAAAATATGCATATATTGTAAGCATCTGAACCTTGTGTCAGAAAAGTCTTTTCACTGTTTGTTTTGGGCAAAATGAAAAAACAACAACAAAACAACCGGTATATCTACTGTCAAGTGGTCAAAATCTACAAGATAAAGTGCAAATAAAAATTCCTGTTCTTTTCAAATAAACCTTAATGTAGTTTAGTAGTAATCTGTTGTGTAGGTTTTTGCCTTAGTAGGCAAATACAGAACCTGTAGACAAATATTTTAACACATCTGCAACACCTCTTTGTCCCACTAGACTGTTCCTGATGAAAATCCATATATAGCACTTAAATTTTAAATTTTGTTTTTTCTCACAGATGACATCATTTTCAAAAAGATATGAACATGTAAGCAAATTCAATCTTGTTGTTGGTCCATGGTTTTTGATGAATTACTTTGGGTTTTTAGTCTATACATATGACGTTTACATTGTTTAATTCATACCAAGATGAGAATAAGATTAAATGAAAATAGGATATTTTTCATTTTATTTCCTGTAAACACAAAGGACATGACATTTACAAAGACGCATAAACTGTTTGTGTCAGCCCATTCTTAACATCTGTGTGTTGCTGAACAGATGGTCCTGAGGAGAAGAAGGGCATAACAAGCTGAGTTTTGCACCTATCTAAACAAAAGCATAATTTCTATGCAAATTTTACAATGTACTCCAATCTATCACCAGCAAAGGGCTTGACACCTGTTGTGAATATGCATGAGTTTACGGCAATTAAAAGCAGGAAAGCTGTTGGAGGAGGAGACAATGATAGTACAGACACAAAGAGCTGGAGGCCATTCACCACTACCAAGATGTAATTCCTCTCCTCCACACCACTTCACACAACTACTTTATTGGTTTTGTAATTGAAATCTTTTTTTCCCCTTCAGTCCTTCCAATCCAACTCCCACTCTGGTGCTTTTTCCTACATGGACTGTTGGTATGCGCTGCATCTGTATACAGATTAATCACTTTGACTCCATCCATGAGTTTTAACCTAGAACCTATGATGATATACCCAAAATAAAAAGTCTAGTATTGGTAAAACACTTGATCACATAAAAAAATTAATGCCTCTTTCATAACAGGCCATGTGGCAACAGCAAATGTTTAGGATCTCATAAAAGGGATAGAAAAACGTTGAGCTCTGTGGACACAACTACAATTTAACACAAATGATAAGTCTTATATATTACAAGTCAGTGCCAGTTAAGATAACATCAATTCTCACAGACTAGATGTAGACTGTGACTATAAATCCTTCTTCTCTTTCTTATTATTTTAATTAATCTTGTAAAAATTAAATGAATTAAACATTTATATATCATTATGTCTGCCATAAAGAAAAATGTCAGTGAAAAAATTAAGATCTTCCAGAGATACAAAAACAAGAGATAAAGTTCAGAGAATAAA
This sequence comes from Acanthurus tennentii, assembly GCA_029783805.1. NCBI lineage: Eukaryota > Metazoa > Chordata > Actinopteri > Acanthuriformes > Acanthuridae > Acanthurus > Acanthurus tennentii. Next base: position 9,020 of record JAPZDZ010093133.1, read on the forward strand.
AAATCATTTGTTGCATGGAAAAAGACCTACTCCAGAAATACCTTTCATCCTTTTGGATAGTGTAATATTCTCACAGTTTCTTGAAATAGCTATCAAATAATATTAGCAATAGCTTATATAGCTATTAACAATATTAAGATAATTGTTTTCCGACTCTGCTAAGGACAACTGGACCTTCAAACACATTACAGTTTTTATCAACTAAAAATAAACAGCTCTTGTTAAAAATCCCAGGTGTACAGTAAGTTTAAAAAAGCTGGCTGTCTTTTAGCACATTAACTAAAGTGCTACACAGTTTCTCAACAAATCTTACAAATAAGTAAAATAAATGGTAAATAATTGAATTATTGGTGAACTATTGACAAATTGCTTAATTATTACTTAACTATTGAGACACATTTAACCAATTTTACTCAAAATCTATATACGACAGAAATGACAAATGGCAGCACTGACATGGAAAATTTCCTTAATAACCTCAGGGCTCCTTCAATAGACACAACGCACAGGACCGAGACTTAACTCCAATAAAAACATGCAGAAATAACTAACACAATTATGGGAATGCAAAATGGTAAGGCAAGTGACTCAGATGGGCACCATATAGACTTCTTTACAAAATTCTCGCACAAACTGTCTACAGTTTTACTTGATATGTTCAATTATTCTTTGTCCTATTGGTCACTTCCACATACACTGACTGAAGCATTAATTACCTTCCTGCTTAAGCCAAGTAAAGTTAACTCTAAATACAGTTCATATCGACCCATCTCTCTCTTAAATAGTGTGAAGATTATAGCCAAGGCTCTTGCCCTGCATCTAGAAACCACAATGCACAGTGTGATCTCTGCTGATCAGACTGGTTTTATTATGGGATTTCACTCATTTACAAATATCTATAGGCTCTTAAAAAAAATTTCACTCTCCAGTGTCCAGTGTGGTACCTGGATGTAAAGACTTTTGATGGGGTCAAATGGGCATATTTATTTGCATGTTTCAAATTTTCTGGGTAAAGTCCTAATTTCATTTGATGAATAAACTATTATTGACTTCACCCAAAGCTTCTGTAATTACAAATGGTAAGCAATCACAATATTTCCAGCTGTCAAGAGGGACTAGGTGGAGGAGTATAGTTAATAGCTAAAAGCAGATGGTCTATCGATGTATGTATTGGACCCTGTTTTAGGTGTGCCTTATCGTCCATGTTTTGGGGAGTTTTGGCACGTTTTCAAGGCAAAAATTGAATTTTATTAAGTCAATGTTACCCCATTAATGACATGCTCTTCAAAAGCAGGACAGTGCCTTACCATTTCAAATGCCCAGAAATGGATTTAAATATCTGGGCATTAATATAATACAGAGAGTTTTTATCAGGAGAACAATTGTCCTCTTTTTGAGAAAGTTAGATCTGACAAAATGGAAATGGAAAATGGAAAACGTTAAATTTGTTCTTTGCAGGAAAAGTGACCTGTCTTAAAATGAATGTGTTCCCCAAATTCTTCTGTCTGTTTAAATGTATTACACCCTCTCTTCCAAATCTTTATTAATTTCATTGATAAGGCTTTCATTTCATTCCTTAAGAACAGTAAGAGCCAAAGAATGTGACTAGAACTGTTATAGAGACCTAAACTCAGGGTGGCTGTAATTTATGCTACTACTTTTGGGCCAAAAATGTTCAAAAAATCTTTTAATGATCTTCACATTCTCGATACAGACTGGTGTCACTTTAAAGCCACACTCTGCATCATCCCTTAGAGCCCTGGTCTCTCCTAGTCCTCCCTTTTTCTATCAAACTCTTTGCTGACCATCCAGTCGTCATAAATATCCTCAAGATATGGTTTCAATGTGAGCAGAACCTTGAGTTAAAAATTTCCCCCATATGCCTTTCCCCCTGGCTAGATTAAAATCTAAATTTCCCTTTGGCAAAGACAAGGCATTTTTAAATTTAAAGATATGTACCTAAATGTATATTTGCTTGCCTTAATAACTTAAATAAAATTAGCCTTGCACTGTCCAGCTTTTTTTTCCATATTTCTAGGTCTGCCACTTCCTTTGACACCATGAGCCCTCATTTCCATACATATTTTTAGTTCCAGGCTTGGACGATATGCTAGAAATCCCCTCTTACTCAGAGAGACTAATTACAAAGTAAAGAAGGAGGTCTGGACCTTCTAGCCTGTCCTGTAGCCCTGTAGGGATTTGGAGACAGACCAGTCAAGTGCTCTGACTTTAAACTACATTCTATTAAGTGTATTTGAGTAGGAGCTAATGTGATGTAATATTTTTCATGAGTCTCATTCAGATTTCTGATTCAGTGATAGCAGTATTGTTTTGTGGATTGTATCAATTTGAAATTACACCCTGTTCCTTTAACATGCTATTCCCATGTCAATAGAAGCATGCCAGTAGAATTTCTTGTGCGTCTGATGTCATGATGCCCAGGGCTTTTGACTGGTGTGGTGCCAAGCCACCATTTTCACTGGCGAGATTTGGTAGGATGAGAAGTGTAATGTAAAACACAATTGGATTTTGTGATCACAATATATATTTAATGAGAATTAGTGCATTCACAGGATTTGTGAAAATTTGATGTAAAGCTTTGTTTATCTACTCAGTTGTAACACTTCTTTGAACATTAATAGCCTTATTATAGATTAATCCAAAGAGCGGTTTGTGAACGCTACCAGCTTACCATCACCCCTTTAGTGCAGAGGCAATGAGTTAGTGTCTACCAACAATGACAGCAAAATGGATAGTAAGACCGACAAAGTTAGAGAGAAGCCACCACTTGCTGATAAAGGTATCTTAATTTGATGGCTATCCTAGTTTAAATTATATTAGATATTATACATTTGTTTAAGCGATAGAATAGGCAGGACAGAATGGAGGAAAAGAGGAATAATGGACTGCTTGAACATAGGCAGTATTTTAGGTGAAGTAATGTCACTGCGTCTTATATGCATCTTTTCTTGACTGAATGTAATGTTCATACATCATGTGTCATCATTACTTGCGGTCAAAACTTTATGACTTCACCTGGAACAACATGGCCATGATGTTCTGGGCAAATAAATCGAAGGCAACTGGACTCAGTAATATGTTATATAATATATTACTGAGTCCAGTTGCCTTCGATTTATTTGCCCAGAATAACCCTGACCTGGATGAATGAGAACATTCACAGATATGGCCATGATGACATGTATGGCATAATTTTGTATTAGCCTTGTTCCTGAAATCTGCTGCTTCTGCTTCATTCATGTTCAAAGTTGATTGTAAAAATCGAGGTGGGAAGTCATATGCAGCTCACACAAATGCGGGGAGAGGCTACCGCACAACAAACCTCAGTGTGTGACAGATATGACAGCAGCTAGCTTCACCAGTCAGCTCAATGGGGCTGCCTCAGCATATGTGTCGGAAAGAATGGAAGCAACGGTGAGGAATGCTCTCATTGTGAAAACAGCACAGTTAAAACTGTTCAAGTGGTTTTTGTCAACCTTCGCCTTACCAGCACTGCGTTGCTCTACCAGTACACTAATGACCAGCTAGGAAGATCTGTGTTTTTTACTTTTAATGCTGCAGATATGTTTTCCCATTGTGCTCATTCATGTATCAGGTGGGGTTATGTGGCTTGATAGTTGCATGTATTGTTGCTTACACTACCGGTCAAAAGTTTAGGATCACTTTGAATTTTCTTGTTTTCGATGTAAACACACACGAGATTATCCTGCATAGCAAACATAGCTATAAACAGAACATGATGACACTGTCAAAGTAAGAAATAATGACTTTAATCAAAATTATGACTTTGTGCTTCCAACATTGCCTTCATCAAAATAGCCACATTTTGCAGCAATTGCAGCCTGACAAACCTTAAGCATTCTAGCTGTCAATTTTTCTTGGTAATCTGATGGTCACCCAGACCCTCACGCTGCCTCCACTGTGCTTGACAGATGGCATTAAGCAATGGTCTGGCATTTGAGGTGGTAAAATAGGAGATTTGTATAAAGTGAGAAGGGGTCTTGAAGAAGGAAGTAAGTAAATAAAAAATTTGTTTGTATAGCGTTTTTCACAGAACAGCTGTCACAAAGTCCTTCATAGTAGTAAACAAAGAAAAAAGAAAAATCATATAACATATATACAAGATCATATGAAGTATATAAAAGATCATATAAATGAGTATATAGTACAAATAACCAAAGACAATGCTGAGTCAGTTTGGACTAGAATGCTTTCTGAAACAAATACGTTTTTAGATGCTTTTTGAAAGCATCCACTGAGTCCAGAGAGCGCAGGTCTAAAGGAAGTTTGTTCCAAAGGCGGACCAAACAGGTTCGAGAAACTATTAGCAGATTCTGCCCAGATGACCTCAGGCTTCGAGCTGAGCTGTAGAGCTTAATTAAGTCAGCAATGTACATAGAGGCCTGGCCATGTAGGGCTCGAAAGGTCAGCACCAAGATTTTAAACTGAACACGATACACAACAGGGAGCCAGTAAAGAGATTTTAAAATAGGTGTTATGTGGGACCTTCTGTTGGTGCTGGTCAACAGCATCGCAGCTGAGTTTTGGACATACTGGAGACGAGCCAACTCTTTCTTATTGAGACAAGTGAACAGGCTGTTGCAGTAGTCTAGGATACAAATGGATGAATAATCATTTTAAGCTCGTTCTTAGACACCATGGGCCTGAGCTTAGCGATATTGCGCAGGTGAAAGAAACAGTTTTTAACCAGCTGCCTTGAATGGTGATCTAGTGACATGGCTTCATCAAATTTCACCCCAAGATTCTTCAGTTTGGTTTTAGCTGAGAGGCTCAGATCACCTAAGTGTTGCTTAATAGTTGGGATGACACTATCCGGGGCAATAATAAGAGTCTCTGTTTTTTCTGAATTTAGTTAAAGACTGTTATCGCTTAACCACTGCTTAGTTTGTGTCAAGCAGTTAATTAAGGAGCTCAGTTTGTGAGCTTCAGATGCCTTAAAGGAGCAATACAACTGCAGATCATCAGCAAATAGATGGTAGGAGACATCGCTGAACTGCTGGATTATCTGACTGAGAGGAAGAACATATAACAAAAACAAAAGGGGTCCCAGAACTGAGCCCTGGGGTACACCACACAGCAGGTTGCCTGGCTCGGACATAATGTGGTTGGCAGACACACTAAAGCTCCTACCAGCCAGGTATGAGGAGAACCACTTGAGCACTGGACCAGACAATCCAATCAGATCCTGCAGCCTGTTTATCAGGATCTGGTGGTCAACCGTGTCAAAGGCCGAGGACAGGTCCAATAGGACCAGCACTGTACATCTCCCTGAGTCAGCAGACATCATGATGTCACTAGACACTTTCATTAGTGCAGTTTCCGTAGAGTGGTGTTTTCGAAAACTTGACTGAAACGTGTCATAGATGTTGTGTGACTGAAGGAAAGATGTAAGTTGCGTAGAGACCACTTTTTCTAACATTTTGGCCAAAAAGGGGAGCTTAGATATTGGCCTAAAGATCTTATGTTCTAATTGATCCAGGTTTGGTTTCTTAAGTTTTGGTTCTACAACTGCATGCTTGAAGGTGCAAGGAAACACACCAGAAGAGGAAGGCTACAATACCCACATCATGCTTTACCCTGTGGACTCTCTGGGTTGGTTAAGGGACAGTTTGGCTGCTTACCAGAGATCTCTAAAGGAGGCAAAGTCAAAATATCTATCCTCCATTATAGCCAACAGCTCTCATCATCCAAGAGTATGATTTAACACCATTTACTCTGTTATTAACCCACGCCCTACTGTCCTGTCTGATGCCTCCACCACAACCTGTGAAGAGTTTGTCCCTTTTTTTTACTGACAAAGTGGCATCAGTCAGGCAGAATATCAGTAACATTCATACGGCCCCTGATGATATGTGTGTCCCTCCTACACAGTCTGCTATTTTCGAGCAGTTTGAGACTATATCTCTGCCGCTTTTCACTAAGGTGGTTAGTGGCATGAAACCCACTAATTGTCCCTTAGACATCATTCCGGCCACGTTCCTGAAGGAGGTTTTTAATTCTGTTGGGTCAAGTCTGCTTGTTTTTTATACCTGGCTTAATAAGCTGTTTGAATGCATTACTGATGTAAAGCAGTGGCTGGTACGGAACTTTCTGCACCTGAATGACAGCAAAACGGAATATATCCTGTTTGGCATGCCACTTATGTCGAATGTTTTTAAAACAAACTCTGGTACTCTTGCCCTCTTTTAAAACCAGTTGTTAAAAACCTTGGGGTAATATTCTACAATAGGCTTAAATTTGATAAACAGATTAGTTCTGTTGTTAGAACAAACCTTTTTCAGCTCCGTCTCCTGGCCAAAGTGAAGCGGTTTCTCAGTCATCAAGATCTCGAGAAGACAATCCATGCTTTCATTAGCTCAAGACTGGACTACTGTAATGCCCTTTATGTTGGCCTCAGCCAGTCTTCAATTTTGCGTCTCCAACTTGTGCAAAATGCTGCTGCCCGATTTTTAACATGCAGGCCCAGATGTGAACACATTACCCCTGTGCTGTCGTCACTCCACTGGCTTCCAGTTCGTTTTAAAATTGATTTTAAACTTTTGTTGTTTGTTTTTAATGCCATCAATGGCCTGGCTCCCTCCTACTTATCTGAGATTTTAACCATCCATGATCATGGCAGGGCCCTGCGTTCTTTGGGTCAGCTTCTGTTAGAAGTCCCAAGGTCGAGATATAAGCAGTGGTGTGATCGTTCTTTTGCTGTCGCTGCTCCCAGACTGTGGAACAAACTGCCCCCTGGCATTCGCACCACTACTGACCTTTGCATTTTTAAATTGAAGCTGAAGACCCACTTTTTTAGACTGGCAATCAATTCTGACTAGAGCAGTCTTGTTTTTCTGTGTGCACTTATTTTATCCTATTTTTATTCTGTTTGGTCCTTTTTATGTACTTTTGGGAGGCTTTTAATAACCTGCAACACTATAGCACTTTCCACTGTCTAAAACCTGTGTTGCTTTTATGTACTGTTTTATGGCTTTGTTGTAAAGCACTTTGGATACCTTTTGGTTATTGTAAAGGGCTACACAAATAAAATTTGACTGACTGATTGATTGTGGACAGCACTTGACTGGGGCCAGTTTCATCTATTTCCTATCCCCCCCAAATCAAGTGCTGTCCACAGAGCATGCCATAGCATGGGTATGATGGCCTTCCTTCTTCAAGACCCCTTCTCACTTTATACAAATCTCCTATTTTAACACCTCAAATGCTAGACCAATGCTTAATGCCATTTGCCAAGCACAGTGGAGGCAGCGTGAGGGTCTGGGTAACCATCAGATTACCGAGAAAAATTGACAGCTAGAATGCTTAAGGTTTTCCAGGCTGCAATTGCTGCAAAATGTGGTTATTTTGATGAAGGCAACATATGAGGTACAAAGTCCTGTCATTATGTCCTGTTTATAGCTATATTTGCTATATTTGAAAAAAAAAACTTGAGAAAAACTTGAAAGTGTAAAACATGTCATTTCCTGTTGCCAATAGGTGGCGCTCAAACAGTGACATAAAATTGAAATATCATTGGATTCAGGCCTGAACTTCGAACACTTCGAGCACTTTTTAAAACTTCTGTTATTAAAGGTGCTACATAAATAAACTTATTATTATTATTGATTTTGAAGGAGGAGTTTGTGTAAGTATGGCACACAGTAATTGGACAACATTCCCTGTGGCCAGTCAATGGTGCTGTGAATATAGCTGAATTTTAAAGTATAGATATGTTCAGGTCAGGACTCTCATCAAACGTGAAGTTTGGTGCAGATTGAACCTTGAACACAAAAGTTATGGCAATTTTAATGTGTCATGGTAAGACATGAAAATTTGTCACCACAAAACGGCCACGCCCTTTAATAACTTCTGATCACAAAGTTGTCTGGATGACACACTCAAAATCTGAAGTCAATCTGATAAATGCTCAAGGACAAGTTAAAAAAAAATATAATAAGATCAAATTGGCAAAAATAGCTGCTTAATTCAAAATGGCCAACTTCCTGCTGGGTTTAGGGAATGAGTCCAAGAGATTTTTTTGTGTCTGCACCTGATACACATGTACCGATATTCATGCATGTTGTTGAAAGGTGCTGTTGAAGCTGCTGTTTAAGGGGCGAGGCAAAGCCATTTTGCCATGCTCATCATTGAAAACTGTACTATTGGTAAATTTTCACCACAACTATTGGGCATGCCAAATTTGTTGAGTTTCTAAACATGTAAAAGTGGTCCTTACAACCTTGTTACTTGGGCCCTTATAATAAATGGAGCAATTTCAATAGGGTCCTTTAATTTAATAAATTTATCATTTGTTTAACCAGAAACGTCCCAGTGAGATACATAAACTCTTCTTTAAGGGAGTCCTGGCCAAAACGGCAGCATACACAGTTACAAAGCAGAATAAAAACAACCATTACAATAACAGAACAAACATACCATACATATTCACAGTGCAAAAATCTAGCGTAATAAGAAGAGGAGTTAGCAGGCCAAAACAGCGATACCTGTAATACTGTCCATCAGAGGTCAAATGTATGGAAAGCAGCAAAACATTTCCTTCAGGGCACAAGAGCAAAAGACGTTAAAAAGAGTTCAAGGAGGGAAGTGCTCTCAGGGAGATTGCACCCTGCAGTTTATTCCATAGAGCAAAAAAAGAGAATGCAGTTTTACAGAGGAATGAGAACTAGAGAGGGTGCGGCTGCTGGGCTTTCCTTCCTTTATACACAAAATCTTCTTTATGCAATATATTGGCCACTTAATAAGGCTTATGTTAACCTTACATGCTTTAAAAGATCCAACACTCACAATTAGTGGCGATATTAGCCAAACTTACATAATAGCATGTATGTACTAATGTAGTGGGGTTTTTTTTTTACCTTAATTTAATTTAAAGGGGCCATATTATGAAAATTCACTTTATAATGGTTTTCTAACAATAATATGCATCCCCAGCCTGTTTACAAACCCCCCCCGAAATGAGAAAATTCTATCCTCTCCCTCTCTTGCTTGCTCCACTTTTCAGAAAATGTTCGCTCAAAC
>JAPZDZ010093367.1:0-18039 GCA_029783805.1 Acanthurus tennentii
TAGTTTTCACAAGATTTGGGGACAAACATATTTATAGAATAATGATGATTGCAAGTAAGAAAGCGCTTACCAGAAAGTGGATGAGTAATGTGGTACCTAAGGTTGACGACTAGGTTGAGGTTATGCACAATATATATGTGATGGAAAAGCTAACCTTTTCCATGAGACTGGAAGTGGACAAATTCAAAAGAATTTGGGAAAACTGGATGGAATACATAAAACCAATTAGGTCAGACTTAATCTGAGTTGTACATCATGGCAATGAAAAGAAAAAAAAGAAAATAAAAGAAAGAAAAAAAGGAAAAAAGGGAAGGGAAAAGGAAGAGAAAAGTGAAGGAAAAGGAAAAAAAAAGAAAACCCCTAGTTCATGGCTACAGAAGTTGAACTGTTCCTGTTCTTTATCTATTTAAATTTGTTTTCTTTTGTTTTTTTTGGTTGTTTTTTTGTGTGTATTGTTTTTTTTTTTCTGTACTTAACTGATTTTGGTAAAGTGGAAACATTAATATTCTGTCATTTTAATTGGACATAAAGTATGTGAGTCAGTAAAGGATAAATGGATCCTGAACATTATTACATGGGTGTTTCTGAATGGACTCGGTGTACTATGTGTTTCTCTTTTTTGTCGGTATGTGTGTATGTGTTCAAAGAGAAAATGTGATAAAGAATGTCATGTATCATTTCAAGAAACTGATCGAGAGGGGAAAAAATTGACTCAGTCATTGTGTACTACTGTTATGCAGAATGTATGTTAAAATGTTTCAATAAAAAGAAATTAAAAAAAAAAAAAGAAATGACTATATCGTGACCATGGAGTACAAATTGTCACCTAAATGTTTTAAGCCGTCGGCATGTAATTCTCTTTTGAGTTTTGCTTCTTACTCTCTCCTAGCGCTCCTCTCACAGCACGCAGCACACTCCCCCACCCATCCAGAAAACTTCCCTACGCGAATGTGTATTTTTGTATCAGGTGAGGAGGCACTTTAATTGGGGACGTTAATTGAAGATGGAGACGGACGACTTGGTTCCGAGGAAAAACATGTTCCCACTCCTCCTGTGACGTGACTTTTACTGTTCAGAGGCCTATCATGCCATTTTTTATTTTTATTTGTTAAAATCTTGTGAATGCAGCAGCCTGGTTTTAAATACCGCAATTTCCGGACTTTTTTCTGACGCTTTGAACCTTCCCGCTTAAACTCTGATGCGGCTAATTTACGGACGAATATAAACAATATAAACAAGAATGTGTTTGACGAAGTAATTCCAATGCTGTTAAATTTCGACACTGAAGAAGACAGCTTTAGTGGATTTAGTTGTTAAATTTAGTGGGTACGGCTTATACACAGTTGTGGCTTATAGTCGGTAAAAGGTTTGCTAAAGTTAATTTGATTGTGATTTTCCCGTTTGCATGCAAATTTAATTTCATTTTATGCATCAAGGGTTGAATTTAACATTTATATAGTGATTTACAGGAGAAATCAAAAATTCGAGATGTATATTGTGTATCGTGATATAGCCTAAAAATATTGAGATACTGGTTCTAGGCCATATCGTGCAGCCCTAGTAGGACCTGGACTTTCTTAAGTCCACCACCATCTCTTTGGTTTTTCCCGTGTTCAGGAGGAGACTGTTGTCCTCTCTCTCCACAGGATGAAGGCTATCATCAGGCCCTTGTACTCCCCCTTCTGTCCACACCAAATGCATGCCATAATGGTGGTCTTGTCAGAATATATCTGGAAATGGCATGACTCAGTGTTTTATTTGAAATTGGAGGTGTAAAGCGTGAACAGGAAGGGAGTGAGGACAGCCCCCTGTGGAGCACAGACATGGCTCACAAAAGATCCTGACACACAGCTCCCCAGCCTGACAAACTGTGGTCGCCAAGTCAAGTAGTCCATGACCCAGGTGGGTGGAGTCCACACCCATCCCCACTGGTGTCTGCTGGTACCTGGTGATGATCCTCATTCCCCTCCATACTTCTTTGGTGTGGTTGTGCTGCAACTTCCTCTTTACTGTCCTCCCATAATCATCTTTTGCTTGCCAGTGCCCCCCTGAGATTGTGTCGCACATGCCTCAGTTCTCTCCAGTCTCTATCCCTGAGGGCCTACTTCTTTACATTAAAAACAGCCTTGATGCAACTGGTGATCTAGGTTTTGTTTTTCAGTTAGAAGCGCACTGTCCTTGTTGGAACAACGCCTCTGCAGAAATTTATTTAGTCTGTTGCAGTCCACCATCCTGTCAATATCACTGTTAGGCTATGTTCACACTGCAGGGCTTAATGCTCAATTCGGATTTTTTTGTGAAATCCGATTTTTTTTGTGAGTGCGTTCACATTTCCAATTAAATGCAACTTGTATGTGATCTCCTGTGTGAACTTCATACGACCAAAAAGCGTCCCGCATGCGCAGAAGAGGGCACAACAACGTCACACGCAGCGAGCGTGCTCAGTGTTTTCAAAAACCGCCCAGTTACGATACGACCCCTCGAATTTTGCCTGAACAGAGCTTTCCCCCCCAAACATTAATTAATTCTGATACCTCGCCTGAACGCAGAATAAAGACGTTCGTCGTGTATCAGTGACGTGGAGGTCGGATAAATGCGACCTGACCGTTCAGACTGAAGTCGCATTGCAAAAATTCAGATCTGTATCGGATTTAGGACCACATATCCAAATGGCCTGGGTCGCATTTGAAAAAATCGGATATGTATCATTCACACTGTCACGAAAAAATCTGATTTGGGTCACTTTAGCCTGCAGTGTGAACGTCGCCTTAGTGCCCTGCAGCAGTACAGACCAGTCTGTGCTGTATAAGCAGTTCATTAGAGACTCGTTGGCCTCAGAGGTCTAGCTTCTGAAGAAGCATGTGGTCATGGCTACCTCATCACACAGGGTTCGTTAGTGGGCTTGAGGAGGACCGGGTTGTGTTCTAATCATCCCAGAGGAGGAAGAACAGCAGTGATGTATGCCTCCTGAACATTGGCATACGACAAGCTGAGTGTTTTATCATCTCTGTGTAGATAGTTCACACACTGCTTAAATCTAGTCAAATGCATTGTGAGGTATACCTGGTTGAAATTCCCTGATACTGCAATGACTGCATCAGAGTTCTGGGGTGTAGTCTTGTGACAGTCCCGTGGATTTCATCACTTGCTGTTGCTACCTCTGCTTGTTGAAGAACGTGAGCAACAATGTCGACGATATGCGAGAATTCCCTCGGAACATAAAACAGTCGGAGTCCGACTGCCAGCAGCTTAGTGCCAGGGCAACAGAGCCCCTCCTTTACGTCAATGTGTTCTGGATGGCACCACTGTCGTCCACATTCAGAACCAGTCCCCTGTCTTTGTTTTTTCTGCTCTCTCTGGCATCCCAGTCTTTTTGGATGGTGGCAAAACTGGCTAGCTCCACACGAGAGGCAGAAATGATGTCACTCAGCCAGGTCTCCATAAAACACACCAGGCTCTTCTCAGGGTAAGCTGGCTGGTTCCTGACCAGTGCCTACAGCTCCTCGCACTTGTTAAGCAGGGAGTTGATATTTCCCATGAGGATTGCTGGCAGGGAAGGCTTGTACCTTTGTGTCCTGTTGCAGCTTTGGCAAGAGCTGTTCAAACTTCTTTGCACAATTCTCTGTATAAATGGCTGTCACTCAAATGCAGTATCAAATTCCTCTGTTCACAGGTCACATTGTCTCATTTTTGCTCACTGGGTTAATGTAGAAATTTCGAAATAAGCCTGTATCAATCTTGATTTTGAATTTCAAATCAAACTCTTTCAGCAGTTGCTTTCTGGCTACAGCCTCTAAATTCGCCATTTGATCTGTTTACTCACCAGTTGCTTTTTGTGTTTAATTCCAGTTTTATGTATTATAATATCCATTCACTGTTGTTGGTGTTATTATGTTGGTGTGTCGTCTAAGTCTTAGTAAATGGAGCAGTGTTCTTCTTAGGTTTATTTGTTAGATAGGGCGGGGTGTGGGAGGAAATGATGAACACAAAGCAGTGCTCAGGGAAGAAGTTCCGACAGTTTGTTTTAATGATTGAGACTATGGTTGAGTGCTACAGAAAAATTAGATGGACTGGAATTAACTACAGGAGTTAGAGTTTAAAAGTTGATATTGGTTTTGATGTTGCACTGAGCATGTGTCCCTGACTCCTGCTCGGGTTACCATTATTTAGGGTTGTAATGTTTTTATTGTCAAAACACGGGAGAACTGAAACGCTGCAATATCAAGACAATAAATACAAACACCATAATCAGTTATTATTTTGACGTTTAAGGTAGCTTGATTGAGTCAGGACATCATCCCATACACTAAATAACATAAAGAAAACAGTTCACCTTAAAACTTTCAGTGGCTGTCAAATAGCGGCCACAGACTGTATGATAGCAGCCCACCTAACCCTAGCATGGAGGACAATAACCTTTTTTTTTTTTTGTTAAATGAGTTTTTGAACTGATTAGCAGCCCCGATATTAAACTATTTTGAACAAATCAGCTTTTCACACAGCCTTCATAGTTTTATTAAGTTAAGGTAACCACACAACATTTGAGAGGAGCCACATGTTAACTTTGCACATGCACACATATCCATACATTAGATTTTCCCTGGACACCTGCAGCACTACACCTATGCTGTCAGTCAAACTTTTTCCTCTTAGCTGTGTGTGAAACTTAATGTTTATTTTGTCAACTCTTTTTAAACTTAGTCTAAGTTTTAGCCCTGTGTATAAAGTCCTTGTTTGTCTTTTTTTATATTTAGTCATACTTGCCTTATATTTTAGTTAAATTTTAGTTGACTAAAAATCTGTGCATTTTTAGTCTTATTTTAGTCAAAAGAATACCAAAAGCATACCATTAGATCAATTTTTGCAATTAAGGAGCCACAAAATATGAGTCATTGCGTAGAGAGAACGAGAAGAAGAAGAGAGAATGAACGGAAGTGTAGACATAATCCAAAAACTTTCTAGGCCCAGTATGAACATATAATAAATTGGTAGGTTTTCACATCTTGAGTATAATTGGCTATATCCTTGCTCAGGATGTGCCATGGGCATGGAGGGGTTTTCCTCCTCATTTTTTTTTTTTTTTATTTCTGCTTCTTCTGAACAGTTTTTATCCTAAAAATCTACAAATTCATTCACCCTCACAAGCAATAATGCTACTTAAATATATGAAATAATAATAAACTATTCTAACGTGCTCTAGTACTTAATTCCGATTCTTTTCCATAATCATTTTTTTCCAGGTGGCTGCTCACATTATTTTTTAAATGTGACCTATATCAAATCCATTTTGAACTGGTCAAACCCTGACATGACTTGCATGGGCGTGCCACATTACCACATTACGTAACCACATTACATAGCATGCTGTGTACTGTAACGTTAATTTTGCCAGTGCAAACTAGACCAAATATGTTAGTTGATTGCCTTTTTTTTTGTGACCGAGAGGAGACGATGTCCTTACACAGGGACTGTAACTTTACTTATATAACCTACTGTTGACAATTGAAATCAAGTTTATGATGTTCTCCATTCAACTATAAAGGAAGTAAATGCTTTGATTGCTCTGTGTGAATTTCATGCAGGAAGACGTCTACCCCCTTCTTCCGTCTGTGCATGATTGTGACAAATGTCAACCAATAGTGACGTCAAAGTCACACTGAATTTCAATACGGGCCACATATGCTACTTGCACGTAGGAATCTCAAGTATGCAGAATCTCATTCCCCCCATGTGGCCCAGGTCTGATTTTTTTTTCTTGACAGCATTAACAGCAAAAATCACATGGAATATGATCTTTTCCAATCAGATTTGGGCCACTTTCATATGTGGTTTTAAGTCTGATTGGTATCGAAATTTAATGGAACTTTGATATCACTCGGTCAACATTTATCACAATTGTGCAGATGGAAGAAGTAGGCAGACGTGTTCCTGTTTACTTCAATATACTAGTGTTAATTATGTTAGCTTTTTTTAAATTTTAGTCTAAGTTTAAATCCTATGTATCAAGTTCTAATTAGTTTCTACCATAGTCATTTGTATTCTGTTTTTCTAGTCAAATTTTAATTGACCTAAAGTCTTGGCATTTTAGTCTTATTTTTTGTCTTTTTTTAGTCCAAAAGCATTTTACTCCAGTTTTGTGCCGTAGATATTTTAGTGTTTTTTATATCATTAGATTAATTTTGGCAATTAAGGAACCTCATAATATTAGTTATCGTGTTAGAAGTTACAACAACATACTGACAAGTGAATATAATGTAGCATGTAAGGGGATGTGTGGGTGGAGTTTCCCCAGCATACCTTGAAATATTGCATCTTGGGACTGAAAGTCAGAGGAAACTTGTGTTTTAATATGTTCTGAGTCTCTTTTTTTTACCTTTTATGCAAAAATTTGTGTAAGTGTTCTTTTACAAGTTTCTAATATATTACTGGCAACTCTGTGGTTAGACAGTTTTGCATGATGAGTTGAGTTCCTCATACAGCCAGCCAGTTTCTGCCTGTGTTGTGTGCATCGTAATCACTAAGCCAAGTCAATGTTACAAATGAGAGAGGCGTGCAGTTTACACAGAGTGATTAAAACATGTACTTTATTTTTAATTGAATGGAGAACATTTACAAGATCCATGCCACTTTGGCCTGCTGTGTGGATGTAGTACAAGTGGTCCAAACACAGCACAGTTCATTAAGCACAGTAAAGCAAAAAAAGATCAAAATTTGTCATCAAAGCTGACTTAGTCTGACATACTCATTTCTTACCTGTTAAGACTTATCTTTTTAGTATTGGCAACTGACAGCATGTCACACTATTCTTTTCTAATGAATAGGCTACTTAACTAAAAACTACCGTTTTAGTGCTGCCGGATGAGTGACGTCATCCATGGTCCTGATTCTGAAAGATTTTTTTTTTTTTAGAATTTCATGTTTTGGGCTGCTGTTGCTCAGGAGGTAGAAAGGGTTGTCTGCTAACCAAAGTCAGTGGTTTGACTTGGTCCAGTCTCTGTGGTAGTAATATCCTTGGGCAAGATACTAAATCCCAAATTGCTCCCTGTGGCTGTGCAAGCAGTGTATGAATGTGTGTATGAGTTCCTGATGAACAGCTTCACACTTTGTAGAAAAGCCAGCTGGCATTAGTGCATCAGTGTGTGTGTATGAATGGGTTAACGCTGACCTGCGTTGTCAAGTGCTTTGATTAATCAAAGATTAGAAAAGGGCTATATAAGTATAGTCCATTTGCCATTTTTGCCATTATAACCATTATTTGCCAGATATTCCTGAAAATATTACTTAAATTACTTCTCTTGCTGTTAAATGTGCAAATATTCCATGATTTGTTTTCATGAATATAACATCCCACCCTCTGTTTAATCCACAAATCGCACCTGGTCCCTGTTGCACTGCATTTTTGTAACTAAGATAATCTGGTCTATGTTCATCTCACTTGCCTGTAAATGGCTGCCGTCTCTCACTCTAGCTCTTACCCTTTTTGGTTGAATTTAGGTCTTTCTTCTAAACACATTTTTCTACAACAACAGCTGTGCATGTATTATAAAGTAGGTGTGATTAACCATCACACCACCACCATGCTACTTTGTTATAAAATTTAGTTACACTGTCTCCAAAAATAATCATAGATGATTTATCAATGTAGCTTAATCAATAGATCATTTTTTTTCAAAACAGCAACACTTTCTCTTTGTCTTTTTTGACTCTACTTAAGACTGATCCCTCTTTTTTTCATCCGTAGGATGGTTTCCCTGTATTGAAGGTCGCTCCTTTGAGTTCAGCAACAGAAGAATTGGAACCTGCTAAAGTCACCATTACTAAAGTTTTTGACTTTGCTGGAGAAGAAGTAAGGTATGATTCTAATTCATTAACACATAACGTAAAAAATATGCAAAAAGGTTAGCTATTTTTGTAAACCACAAAAAAGTTTTTTTGAAGAAAAGAGCCATGAATTTTTAAATAATTGGAATTGATAAAATTATTTTATTTTTTTACCAAGAAAAACAAGCTCTCACATCAACTATACTAATTACAGTAAAGTTAAATCTCAAAGGTGCCATTTGTAAAATCTACAAGAAATTACATTAAAAAAAAACAAACTATCCCAATCAACAGAGTGTCTGTAAGTAACATCTTAGGTGGTATGCCAAATATGCTCATATAAGGCATTTCAGAGATTCGGACTGCTAAGCACTCAGGGTACGGCTTGTGCTTTCTCATAGTACAACTTCGGCCACTAGATGGTGGTACTGACTCACTTTAGCCTCTGGTACGCCACAGCTGGCAGGATGAAGGAGTAGGGCCAGTTCAAGGGAACCACTGCTACATGCTGTAAGTTTCTCAGTAGTTTAGTCAGGTAGCTAGTGTATGTTGCTGATGTAAACACAGTGGATGAAGCTCACGGAGAATGGCCTTTATCAGGTTCAGATTCTAAGCCTGCCAGAAGGAAACAAAGGTCTACTGTCAAGAAGAGGAATGATGTGAAATGAAGCAAGATAAGGGTAAATATTGGTGTGGCTTTTCCATGTAGGAAAGGGCTCTTGAAGTCTGATGCTAAACTTGCCTTGTTTCCCTTGAATCAGTAAGTAACAATTAACGCTGGTGGTCTAGTGAAACATATCTTCAGTGTAAATAATGACGACTTAAACTGTAACGTTTAGGAATAAACATTACAGATGGCATGAAGTGACTGTCTCATTAGTAGTTAGTGACTGATGTTGCCAAAACGGTACTAAGTAAGCTCTAATCTAGTGTTGAGCAATAAAGTTTTACTCACACCACTTGTGAGGATGGCGACACACCATTTGCAGTATTATTAGGACTGAGCTGGAGAATTAAGCACATTCTTGCACTACTGTTTGAACCTATTGACTGTTATTTACCCTGCTTTATATGGACCTATTGACCAATCTTGCTCAGGTCACGGTAGTCCTCCAGCTTTGCATTACTGTTATAACATGAGACAAGATTGAAAGCTTGGAGACTTGGTTGTAACTTTCCTTGAAAATATATGATGAAAATGTATATTTTACTGTGGTTTGGTGACGTTGTAAAGTAACTGCACTCCCACTTATACTGCTGGAGCAGGTGCTGGGATTTTACAAATGGCATCTTTAACTGAAACATAGTATAGTAGCCTGCAAGTTTCTCAGTCAAAATGTCAAATATTATCACCAGCAATAAGATTTGTGCAAACTTTTACAACACAGGGACCTCATATGGGTTAGCAATAGAAAAGTCCATAGCATTAGAAACCAAAAGTTCAGATAGGGATTGGCACACTGTGAGATAGCGAGACTCAGCGAGATTTTGAGATTCTACATGGCCCTGCTGCTAGGTTAGATAATAACATTCAGCCTTACTTTTAAATATATACGGGTAACAACCTCATTGTATCACTAGCCAGAGTAAAGGACCTCGAAGATTTCATTGGTCATTACTTTTACTAGTATGTCATTGAAGACTCAAATATTAATGTTCCCCCAGAAAACCCAGTTAAGAGGAAGAAGACTGACTCCTCTACTGACACGCTTGATCTTACGACCACCGACATCCAGATTAGCGTACTTGAATCTTTTAATAAAGAGCAGGAAGTACTCAACTTGCTTTATCCGGAGACTTCGAACCTTCCTCTCCTATTATCACTAAATTTGAACATTTCAGGCAGAAAGTGCTCACATTTACAACGCATCACCTCACAATTCCGCCCCACTACATCCTCATCTCACTGTTGGTGACACTCCACACAAACATAACAACAGACAGCTCACATAAAATCACACGCATATCATTCTCTGCATCTATACACATTAAGTGGAAAGTACACGGCATTTGCTCACAGGCAAAAAAATTTGCATTCTGGACTATGTCACAAAATTAAAAGCAGATATTTTCCTCTTACAAGAAACCCATTTACTAAAATCAGAAGAAACGTGTCTCACAAATTGAAATTTTAATCAGATTTTTTCATCTTGTTACAACAGACAACAAAGAGGAGTCTCCATTCTTGTCCACAAAAGATTACTCTTCACTTTAAACAAGACAATAACAGATCCAGAAGGCAGATACATCATTATCCAGGCAACAATCCTTAACAAGTTATGCACAGTTGCAAATTTGTACGCCCCCAATAATGATGATTCCAGCCTTCTTCCACATAGTCTTTTCACTCATATCTGACTTACTAGCTAATTCAATACTTATCATTGGAGGTGACTTCAACACAGCCCTAAATCCATCAATAGATAGGTCCAGTTACTCAGTACATACAAAACAATAACAATCAGTCAAAGTAATACATGAATACATGGAGGATTTTGGACTTGGTGATGGTTGGAGACTCAAAAATCCGTCAAAGAGGGAGTATACTTTTTTCTCTGCGGTGCATCAGTCATTTTCAAGAATCGACTTTTTTCTCTCAAACAATTCTATTGCACAAAAAATTACCACTAGAATTCACCCAATTATCAGCGACCATGCACCAGTTTTCCTCAGCCGACAAATTAAATCCAACTTCAAACCGTCCCCAACTTGCTGCTTTTGCATATCTTTACTCAGAGATCCAGAATTTGACAGGACATTGAGGGCGGAGTGTGCAAACTTTTTAAAAAATAAATGACACTCCAAACTTATCTCCACCTTTACTTTGGGAAGCTGGGAAGGCTGTAATCAGGGGCAAAACTATATCTTACTACTCCTACAAGAAAAAATAGGATCGACGGGCAGAAAAAAACATTGAAGAAAAAATTTAACAACAGAGGAATATGCAGTAAATCCAAGAGACAACTTATGGACCCAACTACAAAATACAAAGTACAACTAGACAATATCCTATCAAAGAAAACAGAGCTTTTACTACAGCAAATGAGGAATAACAATTTTGAACGCAATAACAAATCAGGCGAATTTCTTGCAAATCAGCTTCAACGCAATTAGGAAAAATCCCTCTTAACAGCAATTCAGGATCCATTTGGCAAACACACACAATCACCACAGAAAATTAATCATATCTTCTACACATATTACCAAAACTTACATTCAGCAGCGGAGGACCCAATCCAAGAAGATATTCAGGCTTTACTTAACTACCTAAACCTGCCTCAATTAACAACAGAACACAAAAACCTCTTAGATACACTGCTGACCTAAATGAATTACAAAGCGCCTTAGACAGTATGCCTGTGGGCAAGGCGCCTGGTCCAGATGGCTTCCCCACTGAATTTATAAAACATTTCTGGTCAATGTGGGCACCCCTCTTCCTCAGGACTGTGACAGAGGTTAAAAACAAAGGTAGCAGAAGAACCCACATGAATACTGCAGCAATCAACTTATTATTATAACCAAACAAAGATCCCACACTTCCCTCCAGCTACCGCCCCCTGTAACTAATTAATACTGACATCAAAATGATCTCTAAAGCACTTGCTTCTAGGTTGGAGTTAATTATCCCATCAGTAACTTACAATGACCAGACAGGATTCATTTAAGGTTGGCAATCTTATGACAACTTCAGAAGGCTTCTAAATCTGATTGGCACTAAACAATTCAATTCAATTCAATTTTATTTATATAGCGTCAAATCACAACCAAGTTGTCTCTAGACACCTTACATATGGAGCAGGTCTAGACCACACTCTATAAATACATTCATATTTTAGATTTATAGGAACCCAACCATTGAAAGCAATTCCCACGTGAGAAAGCACTTGGCGACAGTGGTGAGGAAAAACTTCCTTTTAACAGGCAGAAACCTCGGACAGATCCAGACTCAGAGGTGGGCGGAATCTCTTCATTTTTTAACAATGCTGAGTGACTAATCAAGTCTACAAATGTGTTTGTGGCCCTGCTGACCCTCCTTTGTCTTTAGGTTGAGTGGGAGACACTAGATGTGCCCCCCACCAGTCTCTTAAATCCTGACTTTATCCAGCTGAGGCCAGCCAGGATTCACAGGAGACTGATAAGAAGAAATGCAGCTTAGGGCCCTTACAGCAACAAGTGGGATACTCTGACAGAGAGTCAGCTTAGATAATCAGCATGAGCTGCTTTGGTCAGTTTGTTAAATAGACTTTCAGAACAGATATTGTTTAAAGTGGGAAGTGAGAAGAGAAGACTGTCCCAATCCCCAAGTCACTAACATAATGTCCAAGGAGAAATTGCCATTGTTGAGGGGACTGGTAAGTGCAGGCACTGACATAAGCAGGGGTACTCAGTTTCTTGGATGAGTTAATAGGGTGAGAAAAAGAATCCTGGACAAAATTTTGGTGGTAGGATGCAATGCCAACAAAAAGGCACTTTACTGACACGTTTCAAGAACGTGCCACTTAACCACCTGTTGCAGGAAAGACAAATTTTTGCTTTTCTTGGGAGCAAAGGGAGCCTAAACATGTTGTTAGCATGTAAGGTGTATGTTTTTATTCCAACTTAATGGGCAAGCAAGACCATCTAGACAGATTACCCAGCTCAGACACTCATCACACTTAGGGCTCTAATTTCGTAGACCAGGCGGAGGCCTGGCGCACCTGCCCTGCGCCGTGCCTACATCGTGCCAACTAGGCGCACTTTGCAATTTTTGTGAACGTCGCAGTCCGACGTGACGCACCAACGCGGCGCACCAACGCCTCCGTCCCTCCCACCAGCGCAAGTGGCAAAGAGGGAAGAGAGAAGGCGTGAGTGGTTTTAACACAGGTTTAACACAGCCGAGTGTAATCTTCACCAATCAAATGAGCGCCTCTCATTGCCTTTAAATGCGCTGCGGGTGAGGCGGTGCCAATTTCACCTCGCCACCACGATGGAGGAAGACATCGATGGAGGAAGCTCTACCACCCTGTGCCACCCTGCGCTGCACCACGAAATTAGAGCCCTTAGTGTGGTGTAAGAGCTCTGCTATGTGGAGTAGGATCTTTCGGATATACCAGTTTTTGCCTTTATGTGTTACTGGGTTTAAAATATACAGGGATGTGGGCTTGTTGAATTTTTTTTCAAGTTTTTCGGATACACCAGACACATATGGAATTACTATGTTGTTTTGTTTATTATTTTCCTATCTTCAACTCCCACAGTGTTGACGTTACTTCTGGAGCATGTTGCTGTTTTCCCAAAGGTCCAGTTTGGATAGCCACTGAGGGCCTCCCTCAGGTGTTTGCACTCATTTGTTTGGGTTTGAGCGCTAGTTGGTACATTATCAGCTCTGTGTTGCAGGGTTTTATAGGAAGCCCACACACACTATACCTACTCTTTGACTCACACCACCCACTGGAGCATAAACTAGGCGTCACCAGAATCCTTCAACACAGGGTTGAAAATGTAACAACTAGTGCTCAAGCCACATACCTAGAAAAACAACCTGGTGTATGAAGTGCAATGCAGCAAGGTATGCAAAGGCCTCTTTAGTGGTGAAACTAAACAACCATTAAACAAATGTATGGCCCAACACAGAACTCCTCAGGTATGGACTTTGCTGTCTGTTTACACCTAAAGGAGAAGACACACTCGTTTGAGGACAGCAATGTACATATTCTAGACAGAGAAGACAGATTGTTTGAGAGAAGAGTAAAGGAAGCCACCTACTTGAAAATAAAAAAAAAAATCCTCTACAGAGGAGGAGGTTTATAATATCAACTTTCTCCTGTTTACAATGCTGTCCTTTCTTCCCTACCCAGGAGATTCAACATCTTAACCTCCAAAAACAACAGCTGTGCACAATTGTCCTCATGTGAACCTAATGACTTTAACAACTGTTATTCTCGGTTGGCCCCATATAGCTCCAGTGGCTCTAATGACTGTCATTTAACACGGTGGGTCTCTACCTGGGTCACACCTTAGACCATTTAGGACTCTTAAGTGGTCTAAGGTGGGAACACTTTCAACAGAGGTTGAAAACCTGGGTTTTGCACCAGATTGCCTGACTAATCCAGTCTAGTCTGTTGCGCATGAACTGATGAAGCCCCTTGGATTAGAGGCGGAACATCTTCACAGGCAAATGACAAAATTGAGTTGTGTTCCTTTTAATTGCCCAGATATGACTTTGACCTGGACAGATGAGAATATTTAAGGGTACCTTGTTACATATGTGTTCCCCCATACTTCCACACAATAGGTCATGTATGGGAGTATGAAGGAGCAGTACAATGTAATCAGAGAAACATGAATATGAAGCTCTTTAGCCTTATTCACTATTGCTACTTGGATATTTTGGCTTTAATATAATATGTGATTTCCAACTTAATTTGTTGTCATTTAGAACTCTAGAAATTTTATTTCACATAATCTTTCTAATTCTCATTTTTATGATTTTCTTCTCTGAGTTGGTTAGATTTCCAAATATTATAAATTTTGTTTTGTTCAGATTCAGTATTAACAGTGCAATATTTGTTTTTTTTTCATATTTCAATATATTGTTCTCAATTATGTAGTTAACTGGATAACCATGATAGTGCAGTAATGTTGGTAGATTAAAAAGACGACAGTTTTGTTCCCTGGTTGTGAGGAATTATTTTGCGACAGCCAAATCATACAGAATATTTTACTAATATTTATATATTACTTTCTTTTATCTGCAGCTGGTTTCTTCATGATTCATTGTGATGAGGAATAAAATCCTGCCAGTCATGTTACTTATAGGCTCTAAGTCAGTATTTTAGACATTAAAATGTTGCATTCATTTTTTTGAAATTTCAAGATTTATGTTAAAATATGTAAAAACTTATTTGTGTTTGTTAACACTTAAATGATAATCTTATTTCCTGAAAATCAAAGGACTGTAAACCACCTGGCACCTAAAGGCTATACAGCAGTTCATGGTGGTAAATGGTCAAACCCAGTAAATTTTCCAGACCAATCACTTTTTTCTTTAAATTCCTTAAATTATTTAATTTGATCCAAAAAGATATTTCAATCTAAAAACACACATAAGTATACTTATTCTTGTATTTATTCTATTCACCAGCCAGTATGGAAACAGATATTAGTGACAAGTCTTGAGTTTTTCACGTTCAACTTTCTGCCTGTATCTCCACAAACAGTGTCACAGCTTTATATAGGCCTGTAAAAGGCCTACTTTTCTTGGTTAAGTCTTGTTTCTCTATGGCTCGACAAGCTTCTGTTTTGTGCCTGGCTTGGCCACCTCATGGATAAAGTCTTTCATCATGTGCCAAACAAGCTCAATGGGTTTCAAATCCATTGAATCTGTTAGTATTCACCCAGTTGACTCCCATCAATGCAAAAATGCAGAAATGGTGGATTTTGCATCATTGTCCAAAATGGTGGCATGAAATCATCCCCTGGGCAAAGAGCTTTAGGGGATATTTGGATGTTGATTTGGCCACTGAAAGGTCTTTCTTACTGAAACCAAGCCTGGTGTAGTGTCCCAGAGCTACTGTTGTTTCATCTGTGAATAGCATATCATGCGACATTTCCCCAAACTCAATCCTCTGCAGTGCTTGCCTCAGTCTGGCATCTGTGTTGCAGTTTTTGATCATCAAAGAGAAATGGGTCTTTCCATATTTCAACCCGAGTTTTCTGCAAGTGCAGCATATTGTAGTCATGCTCAGAGCTACACTAAAATCTGCTTCAGTTTTTTGCTTTTTCCTTGGGGATCATCTCGTTCTTAGTCTTGGTCTCCTTATAAATGGCAGCCAGGATATGACTGTGGGAGCAAAGGCAATACCATTAGACAAAAGCAACAACAAAATATAAATGTTGCCTGCTAACAGGAATGTAATCTGTTATAACTTTCTAGCCATTTAATAGATTTTTAAATTCAAAGACAGACAAATATTCACTGTTGTGAGTTAATTCATCACAAAATAGGCCTACAGTCTTATTCCAGGGGCTTGGTAATGCATGTTTATGTTTGTGCCTGCAAACTTTTGGCACTGGTGTGTCATTTGTCATGTAAACTACAGCGTGAGGAGTAGCGAATAAGATTTAACTGAAGCAGGAATATCTGGTGTTCAAAGATAGTGTGCAAAATGAGCTCAGGTATCACATTTTTTGTTGATCTTTTAATGAAGAGAAGAATGGATCCCTTCACTTACAAACAAGGCAGGGGTTGGATGATGCTGTTCTCACACTGCTGCACAGAGCCTAAACCCATCTGTCATCTGACTGTTTTTTGTTGACTTCTGGAGCACTTTTAACACCATAAAACCTCACCTGTTGGAAGGTAAGCTGCTCCAGTTGGGCAATGACCCAAACCTGATCCTCTGGGTCCTGTCATTTCTGACATGAAGATGGAAGAAGGTCCAAGTCAGTGGTCACCTTAGTTAAATAATTTAGGTTTCCATAGGAGCCATACAAGGCTCTGTTATTTCACCAGTACTCTACACACTATACACCAATAGCTGGAGCACTAATCCAGAGAAAACATACATTATATACTCTGATGATACTGTAATTAAAGACACCACAAACTCAGAGGGACAGTTACAGATTGAGATGTACACTCTTTCAGAGTGGTGCAGGAGGAACTGTCTTGATATTTATTCCTCCAAAGCAAAATTACTTATCACCAATTTCCCCACACCAACCATAAACATCCAATTGATTAATAGTAACAATAATAATAATAATAATAATAATAATAATAATAATAATAATAATAATAATTAAAGCTGCAAGCAGCGTTGGACGGGCCCTCGCACCCCTGCGCTCGGTCCACACCGCCGCCCAACCGCAGTACTTGCCTTCTTTCTCGTGCAGGCAAGCCACAACATCACTGCACTCACTGCTTCACACTGGAAATCAGGCAGTCAGTCAAATTCATTCATGTGCTAAATCAAAGTCTTCTCTATTCAACAATCACCTGACATCCATTCAAATCTAAACATAGAAAAGAAAAAAAATTCTTCCCTTATGTATTTCCTAGCACCAACGTTGCCATCCTCCACTACTGTGACCTGTGACATGTGCCTGTCATCTCTCCTAACTGTGCCTGTACACAGCCAGCAGGATGCTGCTCTCAGCATCCTTTTCTCTCTTTCAATCCAATTGAGAAAGCAATCCACACCACACCTGTTTGAGCTTCGACCATGCCAACATAGTTTTAGCTACAGACGTCATTCAAATTTTAAATCAGTCACAAGACCTTGATTTTTAAATGTTGTCTTTACATGTTTTTTCTATCTTGTACAGTTTTTGAGTTATCACAGTTGTAGTTTGATCCAAAAGGCATTACTTCTGATGCAAACTGCTCAATTAAATATCTCGCACATTTCATTCAAAATGGATGCATATACAGGAAAAAAACAACATTCCCTTATGTATTTCCTTGCACGGATGACGACAGCTTTCACCATTGTAATCAGTGGGTCTTTTAATTTTAAAGTAGTTCCAGGAATTGGAATGTAACGGCTCTGTATGGCAGTTTACATTGCCATAGGTTCATCTTTACAATAAGATTATTGACTCCTTTCTGTAAAGGTATTTACAAATAAATACACTGAAAGCATTTCATCTGCTGATATTTGTTCTTACATTGGTCATTTAATTACAGTCATCTACTGACTTCTATTATCTCACTTCACAAAGTGATATATTTGGATAATTGTAATTCCAAACTGTTCCATACTAAAACGAAGCATTTTTATATTAAATTGGCAAACTGACAACTTAACCAGAACAAAAATATCCATAAACATGAACAGTTTGTCAGCATTAACTGCATTACAGTTCTCTACAACGGTAAAAACCTACTCATGTTCCCTGGGTCAGCATGTCTCAGCTTTACTACTTTGAATGTATTGTTTTCTATTGCCACACAGCTTCGAGTAAACAGCTGTAGTCTTTTTACAATCAAATGCTGTGTGATCACTGATACAAAAGACCAAACCATATGCGATGTAAGCCGCACATTCCTGGCTCGTTATACATTACAACCACTGTTATTGCCAAGTATAAACGAGCTGGCCGTCAATTTAAGATGAGTATAAAACTGACATACATAGAACGAAGAACAGCCATTGACCAGTATATATTTGTATGTCCATAACGTGTAAGCAAATCACAGTTGTAAACCATGTTCAAAGTAGTTGAAACACAGTT